>JAAAKE020138236.1:0-25211 GCA_010014785.2 Anisolabis maritima
AAAATATTTTGTATAATAACCCAATATTTAATATTCTAATAATGTAATTAAAAAAAAAAAAGAAACTATATTAGGATATTAAATATTAGATTATTATTAAAAAATATTTTCTATCTATTTAGATATTAAAAACGATTATTATATATTTAAAATACAAAAAATGTTATTATAAATAATAATCTTTTAAATATATAACCTAATAATCTAGTAATGCTCCATCCACCATCCCCAACCAACCAACCCATACGGGCGATTACTTATATAGGCCCTACCCCCCACTTAATGGCACCGAATGAATCTGAAGAGAGTCGAAGGCACCCGAAGCCTGGGTGCGGCGACGGTGTCGACCACGCCCCTCTGATGCATTTGATGCGTTATTTTTTTTAGGATTGGAAATAAGGTTGGCCAAGTGTTTATTACAAGGAAAATATAAGGGAATAAAAATATTTTTTCTTTTATTTATTTATAAAGGAATTGGATTGGATGTGTATTAAAAGATTTTGTGATATCTCAATCCTTAAAATTTTTTCATTACATTAAATTATTATTATAAAGTAAATGTATAAGAAAAAATTTAAATAAATACAATTTGAAAACTAAAAGAATGAGATTTTTTCCAAACCCATAAATTCCTCTTCAATATCTAAATTAATGAGCAATAAATAATTATTTAGGAAACCTTTCATTAATAAGCACCAGACCCCAAAAGAACTCACCTTAATTCTAAAAATGAGATCGACCTGAGTCAGCAGCTGCATCATCCTTTGAACCCTGGAGAAAGACAATTATTTTGGTAAAGCAATGAATTGCATTATCTATTAAACTATTAATTTTGGATTTTATAAAAAATAAAGGAAATATATATTTAGGAAAGTAGGGTCACCTTAATATTTACTTTGGACAATATACACTTGCAAAATATTTTAACTCGAAGAATTAAAAAAAAAAAAAAAATAGAATTCATTGGAGTAGTTATCAAAGGACCAGCCCGGGATTATTCTCCAATCGCAAAAAAATAGCAACTTTAGAGAAAATGAGCTTTTTTTTATAAAATTGAATATTAAAATTTTGATTAGCATAAAATTATTCTCTACTAATATTACAGTTTAGGTAAATTAGTTTTTAAAGTCATAAACATAATATCAAGTTTTTATAAGCATAATCTTCGATTGATTTTTACTATAAATTTTAAGAACAATTTTAATTATTATTTGATTAAGTTAGTAAGAAAATGACTGAAATTTGCAAATATAAAAAAAAATATTCGAAATGATTAATGCTTAATTTAAATAAATATTCAAAATAAGTCAAAACAAATTATGGCTAGAAAAACGTTTATAAAAATGAATAAATTTAGAAATAAATAACATTGTTATTTAAATTTAAAGGATACGATGGAGTTTATGAATATATATAATTTCAGGGATGAAGGCAGATTAAACTTAAGTCAAAATCTCTATATACTCGTATAAAGAGATTTTAACTTAAATTTT
The DNA here is from genome assembly GCA_010014785.2 of Anisolabis maritima. Lineage (NCBI taxonomy): Eukaryota > Metazoa > Arthropoda > Insecta > Dermaptera > Anisolabididae > Anisolabis > Anisolabis maritima. The sequence continues at coordinate 1,494 of JAAAKE020138236.1, forward strand.
ATTATCTATCCTCATCCATTTACGAATAATAATTTCTGAAAACAATTTTTATTTGAACATTTTAAGCAGACATTCTAGTCAGTTTTGTAAAATGTGATTTGAAAAGTATCTGAATAAAAAAATCAAACAAAAATTGTTTTCAAAATTTAATATTCATAGTTGATCTGTATATATATATATATTACTTTATGAACACAGTGCAATATAAATTGAGAGATTAATTTTGTGCTAATATTAATTAATTTAGAAACTTTCCTAGGCTTTCTTTTGATGGTCCAAAACAGTATAATACTAATTCGGCGATAACACCAATGGTCGGCTGATTTAATAATAATAATAAACATGAATAATTTAAACATGAAAATCCTTAAATTTCAAATACATGTAATGCAAATGATAAAAATCTGGCGTGTATCACACCACTTTTTCTTACTTAAGGTAAGTAAGGTAAGCTCCTTTGGTAGCGGGTTTACAATTTTATTTTGCTTTTTATTTTAGAGATTTTTCGTTTGTATGTATTAATGAACTATCAATATTATAAAAAAAAATTAATTAAATAATTTAAATTGGGAATTAAATCTCACATACGGATAAAAATATTTATATTTTAATTATGTTACTATGGCAACGGTCTTTCTAACTTTTCTATGGGATATTTAAAATCCTAAGGGCCCCACACTATTGTCAGGTGGAAAATGATTAATATATCTCATAGTTTAAGAGAATATTACAAAAAAACCTAAAGACATATAAGAGTAAAGTGGACCCAAACAATTTTGGGGAGGGTAAGAGTCAAAGATAGTCTAATAAATAATTGTTTTATGAATTTTAATCAAAACCGTTAGAGCAAATTTTGAGAAAATCGGGGGGGAAAAAAATTACAAAAAGAACATCAGTAAAGTATTCGTACGAGGATACCTAGCTTAAATATAAATTTCAGCCTCGAGCCACTTTTTGTTTTTAAGAATATTCAAATACACATAGAGTGACCATTTTGGGAGGCCTATTTTTTTAGACTCAGCGCACTTCAAAACGTGTATTTCTGATTCTTTTTGCGATCGCAATACTTTCCCTATACTATATATTACATATATAGAATGATTGAAAAGTAACTCCCTATTTTAAACTATTTATAATTTTTTTATATGCAGTTATTTTTTCCTCAATTCTTTACTATATGTTCCTTAATATTGGCAATTAAATCGGTGTTGTTTTTCTTTTTAGATCGGTTATTTTATTTGGGGAGGTGATGTTGGCTTGGTATCAAGAGTGGTCATATCTTTTTAAAAATATCCTTTGAAGTGATGAAGCAGTATTTCACATCGATAGGTTTGTGAACTGTTCCAACTGTCATTATTGAGAAGGAGAAGATCCTCGAATTATCTCAGAAAAATTTCAGAATCGGCCCAACGTAGGTCCAAAACGGTATGGTGTATAATGACTTCAGATAGGATTGTGGGTCCACTCATCTTTCGTAATACCATGAATGCCAAAATGAATGCAAGATGAAGTCTGGCCAGTTGTCAATAATACTTGGGAAAATATAGAAGACTTGATTTTCATGCAAGATGATGCTCTTCCACATTTTGCTATTGATGTACGTGAGTGGTTGAATCACCATTTTCCTGGAAAATGGATGGGTCGACGTGGTCCGCATGAGTGGCTGGCCAGGAGCCCTGATTTAACACCTTGCAACTTTTTTCTTTGGAGTTCGTTGAAGGAGCAAGTCTACTCTACGAAACCAAACACTTTGGAAGAACTTTAAGGGCGAATACGAGAAGTTATTTCTTCCATTCCTCAAGAGTTCCTGGGAAGATCAGTTGATGCGATTCCCGAGCGGCTTGAGAAGCTGCAGGCGAATGGTGGTGCCCATATCGAATTTTAAATAAAACTCCATGTTATGTGGTATTCTTGTCGGATTCATTTCTTGTAAAAATAATTATTCAGAAATAAATTATAAGATTTTTAAAATAAGGAGTTACTTTCCAATCACTATGTAGATAAGAAAAAGTAAAAATTCAAGTGTCTAATAAAACATAAAATTTTAAAAGATAATTCAGAGAGAGCCTAAGAAAAGTTTTATAGTAACAGATGATATTCAATACCTTACCTTCATGTAATTTCAGTTCTGATGATTTCTCATTTTCAGGTGAAGTCTCAGTTTCTACCTCGATATCTAAAAAAGATTTTTTTATTTTTAATCCACAATTTAGAAATATTTATTGAATATAAAAAATAAAAATAAATACATATTATAACATTTCAGGATTAAGGCGGGTATTTAGCAAGGCTGTTTTCAGTGTAGGTTGGCTGCCAACTAAATCAATTGTCGTCCCTGCAGTGTATTTTTAATCGTGAAGAAAGCATTCTTTCATTCTTCCAGCTCATACCTAGAAGCAAATTTTTTTTTGTTAAGAAACACTTGAAAAATTAAGAAATATTTAAAATAAAATGAATTTAAAAACGGTTAATAGAAAAACTTATTCTGGGTTTTTATTTGAATAAGATTTATTATTAAAATTCTTTTGTTCATTATAGATATTTTAATTTTGTAGTGTGCATAAAAAATAATCATAAGTAGTTTTTTTAATTGAATAACACAGGGGATCAAATCAAGTGACTTTTTTATATTTTAAAACGGCATCTATAATGAACATGAGTTTTAAATCTCAATCTTATTCAAACAAAATACTAAAATAAATTTTTTAACTCCGGTTGGGGAATATTTATTTATTTAATATGAAGGAATTGAATAAAAAAATGCAGCTCATTTCCTTTCCTTATTTCTCTTTTTGTGCCTTGATCATACTCAGAGCAGATACGAATGTCATCTTATTGCAATTATGATTGCTTAATATATATATACATTATGATGACATTCATGACTCTGCTTTCACGATGATCCAAACATGAGACGAAAGTGCCAGCTGAAGAAGAATAAAGTTAAAATTAGGTGCATTTCTTAATGATTCAATCATTCTATTAAATAATAAATGATTTCAGATATATATATCCAACAACTTTACACTTTCGTTAAAAATTTATTTCTCTTACTTGCCTAATTTGTATACTCGGGGGGTACAAATTTTCAAATCAGTCGTCCATCGCCTTGCTCTCAGCCGCACTCTGATATGGCATTTATCATTCTGGTGGTGTAATGTAACCTAAAAAAGGGAATTTTTAGTGTTAACAAAAAAAAAGCAAAAATTTTATTATCTATCAAATAAATTCAAAAACTTCATCGATGTATTAAATCATATGCATAAGAAATAAAAAAGAAGAGGGTATATATAGGTAGTATAATTTATTTTTAGAATTTATTCTAATAGCAAACATTTGTACAATATTAAAGGCATTATCAGCCAAAATATTAATTAAATTAAATATACTTATTAGAATAAAATTCTAAAAATAAATAATACTGAATAGCTTTTCATTTATATTTCTTATAGATTTACTCTCAAGTCAAAAAAAGGGAATTAACTATTAATAACAGATTATTAAATAATAAATATATTCAAATTTAAGCTCTTAATAGTTGTCATCATTAATAAATAAATAAAGTTTTTTAAATAACTAGTATATTTGTATAAAATACAACTCATCCACATATTTTTTTTAGGTAAACATGAATATTTTTAACAAAGAATTGTTTTTACATTTAAGATCACTTTAGATGTAAAATTCTTTCTTTTGAGTCTGAAATGTGTCTGAATTTTATTTTATATAAATATATCAGTGTTAAATAGAAGCTTATATTTATTAATGTTAACAAATTGGAAAGTTCTCTTTTAAATATCAAGTCAAAATGCAAATTCACTTAATGTCAAAAAATTTAAAAAAAAGAAACCCCTTTTTGCCTCTTGGATTAACCCTAAGAGCTTATACTGTTAATTTTTAATCAAATGACTAAATAAATATTAAGAAAATATTTATTTGGACAAATAGATAAAATCAGATATAAAAAATAACCTGGCATGACCTGTTTGTAGTATGAAGATCATAAAATATTAATGAACGAATGGAACTATTTTATTAATTTTTTTTATAATTTAAATAGTTTTATTAAATTGTGAAAAAATTTTTATGATTTAAAAATAAAATAAAATAGAAACAATGAAAATAAAAAATGACATTTGGAGGATGTTGGAAGATTGCTTATTTAATAAATTTATAACATTTTGATTATTGGATTTGATTAATAATCATATTTCTGAATAATTAAATAATGAAAAATAAGGGATTTTCAAAATAAATTATTTTACTCACCTTAAAATGTTGAATTAAGAAAAATTTGAATGGATATGATGAGATGATTAACCAATATGGCAGAGATGAGATTGAAAGACAGGACATTCATGCTCCTTTTTTGGTTCATTATAATCGACCTGTAATTTTAATTAAAAAAAGTTATACAAATTTAATAAATAATGGATTTAATTTATAAAATATTTTTAAAAAATATCAAAGAAAATTCCTTTATTTAAAGAAAAAAATTAAAGAGAATCAAGAATGAAAATAATTTTTTAAAGATTGAAAAAGTATTGAAAATTTTTTTTTAATAATTAAAATTTAAAAAATTATAATCTATTTAATGATAATATTTTAAATATTATAATAATTTAAAAAAAAAGATTATTTAATTTTCAAATGTCTAAGATAATATCTAGGCAATGAGGTTAATTTTAAGGTAAGACAAATGACAATAATTTTAAGTTGGTTGACTGGATCTAAACTATTCCTATGGAGTATACGAAATTAAGTTTATTTTTTTCATTTATAAATAAATATTTTACCCTCACCCCTTGGCCGAAATGTTAGAGATGTTGGTATTGCCAATATTAATATGAATTAGGACCACCAGCCTAACAGTTAAACCTATACCAAATGGATAATAGTATCAATAAATGTATTTAAATGAATTATTACAATAGTCTTTATTGTCTACGATGCCGAAAAAGTCTAAAAAATTAATTTATAAATAGCCTCTTGGAACACATAATTTTTGCTTCATAATCCAGGAGTAAGCAAAGTCCGAAACCCATCTTTTTTACACATAAAAGGATCGCTTCCTCAGCGATACAAATTTTTAAATTATATATAATTTAAATAAAAAAAAAAAAAAACCATCTTTTTCAAAACAAACCCCTATTGTTCAGATTTAAATAATAAAAAAATATGAAATTAAAAATAATATATATGAATAATTGTAAAATAAATAAATGGCGATTTATTTTATTAAATTTAAATAAAAAATCATCTTTCATTTAATTTTTTTCAAGGTGTGAAATTCCTCAAGAGTAATCAGGGCAAGTTAAAATTTTTTTGTCTTCATCTGAGGCCATAGACATTAAACGGTATAGAATATATTTATTTACGATACAATAATCCATATTTTTTTATATCGATTGGTATCCAATTGATTTAAATAAATTTTTATCGGATCCAAACCCCCCATCCCTTCGCTTTAAAAATTATCAATATTGCCGATGTCAATTTAATATCAACTCGGAGCCTTATCTTATCCCTGTCTTATATTTACAATGCAACTCTGATATTGCCTATGAGCCTGGTCGAACACAGCCACCAAGATCGTTAACAATAAACAATCCAAGCAAGTAGTGCTAATCTCGGGTGGCTGGAATCAACTGTAGGCTTCGATTCAAATTTTTTAATTAAATTTTAAATGGAAATATTAATTACTTAAGCATATAAGTCAAGATGGCCTTTGATCCTAAATTTGACTCCAATATAAAAAAAAAACTAAGATATTGGAGCTCTCCCCTCCAAATTTCTAATTTTCAACTGGCTGGGTGTTGCCGGACCCAAAACAAAAAGTAACATTGCACAAAAGCAGATATTTTCATTAATCAAAATGAATTGCCCTTTAAATGATTCCTCTCGTTGCTATATTCCCTTGAAAATTGTAAATTATAAATTAGAATGCCAGAAAAAACCAAGTCCATCGCAATGCTTCATGCTTTATGAGAGAAAGAATTACATATTTGAATGCAATTTATCACTAACAATTACTTTTTTCATTTTTCTCCAATGTGTACCTTTCAATAATTATGAAGCCTAGAAAAGCTTATTGAAAAGAATCCTTTGTATTTTTGTATAGAGTAAATACAAAAAAGGATCCTTATGGGGGGACAATTTTGATTCTTTATCTGATTATCTTCAGAAGAATCGATAGGGTGAAACAAGTGCCTAGTCTTGACGAATCATTTGAAGAGCCCTACTCCGATTTGAACTTCATCAATTAATTTCTCAGAGTGTTGTTATGGGCGGGTAAGAAGGTAAATCTACCGTGTTAGTATAGAAAAAATAATTTAGTATAATAATGAGAATAATATACTACAGAGAAAGAGAGAAGAATAAAAATCACTCAAAAGGGAAATATTTATCAGGCATTGATGCAATGAGAGCGTATTCCCTCACTACCTATATATTCATTTTTTTTTTCAACAAAAAAATGGTTCTTATTATAATTGGAGACTTCTTTCTTTGGGGACCAATGCCTTAAGTTGTCAGGTCTTGAAAGAGATGTATTTTTCCTAAGTGGATGATGCGAGGAACCTCTCTGCAGCCCGGTAAGGAGACAAGCTAGAGTTTTTTCATTTCCCAAAGCTATTTCAGTATAATTATATAGTAGAAAAATAGGATAAATAAGGGCAACCAGAGTAAAGAAAAACCACTCGATGTTTTGAGCACGAGTCGAGAACATCTTGAAGCTTGGAAGGGGTTATAATTAATAATAAATAATGTTCTTGCATGTTGAATTTTTTATCCAATGAAATAATATATAATGAAAATTTTCGGAAGCCTCCTCTTTTACTTTACTCATTATCACGATCGAAACGTCAACTGGAAAATTAGTTTTTTTTCTTTACATTGACTGCCTTTGCTATAGGACTTTATATTAATTTCTCTAGCAATCGCCTACTATAACATAATTGTATAGCATTTTAGAATAGACAAAGCATTTTTTTTATTTGGCTGAAGTCCTTTTTCACTGACCGCAAAATCAAGCTTAAATAAGCTTAAATCTACTTTATTTATTTATTTATTTATTTATTTAAAATTAAAAATTAAAAAAAATGGATTATTATTCGGAAGAATATTTAATCATTTTCGTTATGTTACATTTTCTAAATGTTTAAATGGAAACTTTTTAAGATAATATAAAACCTAGTGAAGAATTCATCCATCTTAACTTAGGTCAGCACTTTTTGGTTGAAAAGGCTGCCTTTAGAACCTCCATTATTGAGGCAATTGATTGTTTCACCTGTTCTTCGGTCCCGATCTTTGGATTAAACTCCGTAAGATCCATCCCACGAAATCGTCCAGTATTCTTGATTATAGTCAACATACGAAGAGCATCTTGAAGTTGGATACCGTCTTTCACTAATGTATTTGATGAAAACATAAAATAGTAAATAAAAAAAACCCACCGTCTCAAAAAGAGGATGGTAAAATAATTAAGAAAAGTTAAAGAAATATAGGATCAGAAGAAATAAATAAATTTATATTTTTAGCCGACATTTCGGGCGTCAATCAACTCTTCCTCAACCTTACCTTCCTGGCAGCCGAGACGCCAAAATGGGCTAAACATATTTTTCTCAATCGGAAAAATGTACATTATGGATGATTAATAAATTATTAACAAAAAAATACTTTATTTTAATTATTGACGAAAAAGTTACCCTGAGTTATCAGCAAAAGATTTATTTCATTTTGATGTAGAGGAAACCGTATACCATGAATATTTGTCAGAGAAAACAATTTTCAGAAGTTTTTTTTATTTATTGTAAAATTTTCCACAATCCATTGCTCAAATGTCTTTTTATTAGCATAGACTTAACTCATTCTATTAGATTTCCCTTTGACCATTCATGATAGAAAATATTCTTCCCACAGTATATTTACAAGTAATCATAAAAAGCAGGACAAAATTGATATGTTTAGGGACGGTCAAAAACGCTTAAAACGGAAAGTATAGCCAGCCTACTTTATTTACATTGTTCCTGATCGTATTAATTTTATAAAAAACAAAAAATAAATTCAAAATATTTATATTATTCACTATTTCTGTTTTAGTGTATAATTATAAATTCATGAAGATGAATGAAACAAAATCGATATTTCTATCAAAAAAAAAAAAAAAAAAAGGACGATAAAACATAATAGATGTAAACGAGCCAGCCTAACCAAAAATAAAATTTGTTTATTTCCTCTGTCTGAAAGGTCTTATTCTAGGCTCCTCCCCTATATATATATAGAACACAAGAGCCCCAATTCTTTCAAAATAATTAAAATAATTCTAACTTACAAATGATCAGTAATTTTATCTTCTTTTGCTCTACACATTAGCAACCAAGATTCACTATTTACTTTTTTATATATTATATAAAGAGGTTTCTAAGGAAAGATTACCCCCTTAACCAAAACAGTCATTATCCAAGAAGTGATTTCCCATCGGAAACACAATCAAGCGTTGCTAAGCAAAGTCTGCGTTGTTATTCAAGACATTTTTTCTTTCAGCCACTCATAGTTAATCAAATCAAATAGTGTTGTCTAAGGCACCACTGTATTCATATTCTTATCGCTTACCTGTTTATTCTCCAACTATTTAAGAATCGAAGTAATTTGTATTTAAGCTGTAGGTTGTAATTATGAATGGGAGAGGGAGCAGGTAGCCAGGTGAGAAGCCTCTACGATATTGAAACTCTCAAGTTCAGTTTCGGCTTTATTTTAATAATAGCATCATCAGTCCATTTATTAGAGTTTATAGTCTCTTTATAGACTGAGGTTATCATTATAAAAAGAGAGCTGAAATGATTCAAAACTTGAGAGTTTTAATATCGGTGAAGCTTCTCACTTGGCTGCCTGCTCTTTTCTATATTGTCTCCAACTATTAGTAAGAAAATTCGGCATATCCTATAGATTGCAATATATCGGTGACTTGAGGTTTGAACAAAATGAGAGAGGATGAGATGGAAACTGACCGTCGCATAGCCATAACTTGATAAGAGGTAGTGGAAAAAATACAATCTTAGCTGAGAAACAATTTGTTGGGATGTTTATATTTATTAACGGGCGGAAAGACATCTTTATTACCTCTCTAGAGTCAGAGTCTGTCAAGCCGTAATATAATTAAAACCGAAACGTTATCCGTGTAAGCATATAGATATAAAATAAAAAGATGACTGGCTTTATGATTTCTGTGGTTGTTTTGGATAGATGACAGCTCGGTTAGGTTAGGAATAAAGGTGAGAAGAAAAAACTTTTTTTCCTAACTGGTCTATTCTTATTAACTAGTGTTGACGTTTCGGTCGACGCCCTAGAGCTCCTCTAGATTGGGCTACGTATAAATATTTGTAGGCCGATAAATTGACAAACCCAGATGGAGTATTAATGCCTTTAAGTATAACTGATAAAACTTACCAGGAGTTCCCGTTGAAGCTGTATAACAGGGATCCAATCCATCAATATCAAAACTAACATATAAAGACCGATTTCCCTCGGGATCGATCTTTTGAAGAAGTTCACACATACACTTCTCGATCCCTTTACATTTGACATCAGCGGGGGTATAAGAAGGGATTGAACATGTAGAAATTACTTCTCTGGAAATAAATAAAAATTAACTAAAAAAGAGGGATTTAAATTTCATAGAATACTTACTTTTCATAAGGATCCAGATCCCTAATTCCTATATATCCCAAATGTTTTAAGGATATAACAGGACAGAACCACTCCATATTAGGAAGTGTAGGGAAATACTGGAAAACTTCTTTGGACAAAAGAGCGATTGGCATTCCATGGACATTCCCAGAAGAAGAAGAAATATTCGTGTTAACGTCTCCATGGGCATCAAACTAAAAAAAATATTTATTTAAAGGCAGATACACATTTGCGAGCTGAGCAGCTCCTGAGCCGAACCGCTCTCACAACCAGCCTTGCCACTGTTGACGGGGTTCTAAGTGAAGAACGAGCCCAAAGAGTTGCACATAGTCAGCAAAAAGACAGTGTTTACACAGTGTTTGGGACCCTGTCATAAGCCCTAACCTAACCTGAAGATGTGCTAAGGCTAATTGAAACATATCACATCGTATCTTATTTTTATGCTGTCCACTAACGTTCTGGAACTTCATATCCAACATTAATTAAGACACGCTCCACCAACCGAGTTAACTTTTTTTATTTGAATTGGCTATTATCATAATAATGCGCAACTTGCTATTATCACAGCAAGTTTCTTGATGAAAAAACAATCTGCTCTGATTGTGGACCAAACTAGCTCCTGCTCCGGAGGTGCTCATGAGAGACTCGCAGTATTATTTTTCCCGGAGATATTCATTGGTAGCAGATAAGCCGCTCAGCTTACAAATATTTAAAAGGTTTGTTCCAAGAGGAATTTGAAACCGTTTGCGACAATGAAAACTTCAGACTCAAGCACAGAACATTTTTCTGATCAATAATAATGCGTCTGACGGTTTCAAGCATTTCAAGATTTATTTTAGAACAAACCTATAATATGATTAAAATGATATATTGTTCTAAACAGTGAAGGCTGAGAAAATTTCTTCAAAAATTTGGTATTCAAATAACTAGGAACTGTCTAACCAAAAAAATTATTATATACAATACTTATTAATAAATAGTAGTAAAAATAAATGGATTACCCAGATAAGAGAGAATGGTTCATTTTTAGCAATGCCATGAAAAGAGCCGATGGAGATGGAGTGATCACCGCCGAGAACAAGAACTTGCTGTTTTTGTTTCTTGAGGCATTCTTGCTTTTTGCTCACCTGCAACGCAATCAGGTCCCTCTTAACTTCTTTAATATAAAGTTAAACTAATAAAAATAAATAATGCTTGATATAAGGAGGTGAATGCTTTATTCATCATTGCATGCATCAATACCTCGTGCGCCATTGATGTGATATGATCATAATTGTTCATATTAGATACAGGGTTGCAACTAGTTTTGCATTGATAAGTGATGTCCCCTTCATCCTTTATTTTAATTCCTGAAAGAAAATCGCCAAATTAATCTTGAAATATGAACATATTAATATGTTAAATGTTTTATTTACCAACTTGATCAAGACATTTGATAAGACCAGCATCCCTTAAAACTTGTGGACCACAATCAACTCCGTCCTTTGGCTGTAATAAATATATAAATAATGGTTAAATTCTGCTTCTATTTTATTAGAAAATTGTAAGTTTAAGTTAGTGTTAAGGTCTCAATATTCCTATTGCCAATTAAAATCCACAGATTAAACAAGATAATTAGAGGAGATAACTTTCAGGGAGTTGTAGTTAAGCCAGAAACGTTAAGGATTTCAAGGAAGAAGAAAAAATTCCGTTGCTAAATTAGGATGAGGATAATGGAAAGAGTGGTTGGAAAACTTAATAGAAATAAATATATAGAAGGAGTTAGAGATAAATTAAATAACTTCTAGGGAGTCTTAAGATGAATACGACCAGAAGGGGGTATAACAAATAAACAGGACTCCCAATAAGTGACATACAGTCTAATTAATTTTCTGAATATTCAGATATTAATTTCAACAAAAATTATTTTGATTAGCGATAGATTTTGAGAAATTTAAAATTTTCAGATTCGATAACAAACGGATTAAAAATTAGTATTAATTACGATGGCATGTGAGGTATAATTACTAACTTTTGAAATTAATGATGTAAATTGCATCACACAGGCAATAAAAAATAAGGCCATATATGTGAATGTAAAAAAATTATCTTTAAAAATAATTGACATTTTTTAAATTAACATATGAAACAATTCTTTAAAAATAAATGTTCCAATAGTTCACTTTCCGTCCAGACTTTAAAATTTATTTAAATTATATTGGCTACCAATTAATTTAAATAAAAGATATGTGAGAAGGGAGGAAGTCAGTCAGTAGGGTAGTCTCTATCGAAATAAAACTCCCTCGAGAGTCTACCCTACTGGCTGACTCCCTCCCTTTTCACATATCTCTGATCTGTGTACAGCCACCCATCTCATCGTGAATAATTTAAATAAATATGAACAGAGCCTAAAAGTCCTCAGATGTCAAAAAAGACTTTAAAAAAAATTTTAATTTTATTAATTAGAAGCAAATTTATATTATTTTCTTATTTTTAAATATTTTTTATTTCTCGTTAATTTCTAAGAAAAAGATGGAGATAGCACTGCAGTTAGGCAACCAAATACACTCCTAATCATTGAGAACCATTTCAAATAAACAACCAGAAAAGGAGACATGGCATACATTTGTCCGTTCTAAGAAATGTTTTTAGTATATATATATATATATATCCCAGAGGTATGTCTACCAGTTTTAATATAAAATTTCACCATTTACTTTTTTTTAGTTTTCGCTTGTTTTCAGATACACAGACAAACCATTTTGCGAAACTCATTTTTTTTATACTCAGGGGACCTCAAAATGTGTATTTCCAGTGATAACTCAAAATCGATTTTTTTTTTTTTTGCGATCGCAATACTTTGTCACTATATATTTCGTATCTAGGCAAGAGAAAGTAAAAAACTTTACACTAATCATACAAAAAAAAAATCTTGGTTACATCCGACTCAATGTTTAAAGCAGAATTAAAAAATCTGGTGATTAGGAGCACATCACCCAACTTTCTCATATCTTCTTAGGCAAGAGAAAATAAAGGATGTGTTGTCACACCATATGTTTTTCTGTTGACCTATTTTTTCTTTATCAGAGTAGTATATCAATTACCTAGAGATAAATAATAAAACGCCAAAATTTTCATTCCAAATTTAAACAGGTGGAAATATTTATATATTATAAAAAATTAAATTGGCAATAAAATCTTGTTTATTATTAAAGATTCAAAAAAATATTTATATTTTGATACCATGGAAACAATTTCTCCTAACTTTTCTATGGGATTTTAAAGCCCTCAAATTGAAGAGCCACACTGAGGTAAATAATGATTAGTATTTCTTAGGTTAGGATAGGTTTAGATGGCTGCCGCTCCAGCTGGGGAGACTCACTTAGTTAGTAATGCCCCAGTACCAATACCACTTGGGCTATTCCACAATCCTTTTTAGCCTTGGCCTTAAAACCTTAGAACCTTAATAAACTTCTTTAGGTCGCTGATACCAGTAGTCGACAGGTTAGATTTCCTAAGAATTTCCTTCTTCTTTTCGCCAGTGCTGGGTAATATTTCTTAAAACTTAACTAATTCTACAGCCAATCAAACAAAGTCATTAGAGTGATTTATGAGAAAAAAATTATGAGTAAAATAGGCCCCAAATAATTTTGGAGTGGATAAGGGTAAATACATTTCAAAGGTTCTTTTAAATATAAGTGCTAAATGAATTTTAATCTAAACGTTAGAGGATTTTGAAAAAAAAAATAAAAAAAGTACAGTAGTAAAGAACTAATAGCCTTTGGCAGATTTTATTAAAAGCCAAAATGCAACCGACGTGGACACCTAGTTTAAATATCACACTTTAGTTTTTTTGTTTTTATGAGAACTTTTTGACGGACAATTTTGTGAGACCCATTTGTTTAGACTAGATGTGTATTTCAGTTGAAATCTCGACATCGAATTTTTTTGCGATTTTGATTTAAATAAATATCGTCAAAGCCATATTATATCGAATATGTCTAAAAGCGTCCGTTTGCAAAAGGACAAAAAAAAAAATATATCGTCTAATGAATACTTAATCTCCTCTTTTTTTATTCACCTTTTCAATTTTTTATAAAGACCTAGAATGGTAATAATAAGGCAAATAATAAGATATGCGACCAACTCCCTTTTCGAATCAGTCAAAGTAATGATCAAATAAGAATTAATTTGATTAATTTTTACTTTCTACCAAAATTTAATAAATGAGAATATTTATAATATATTCAATCCGAAAAACAACAAGATAAAGCTATTATTAAATTGAAAAATCAGCACGAATTCTCACCTGACCATGTTTGAATGGAACGCCGAACATTACGATAGAATTTGATGATTGTGAATTTTTATTTCCATTTTTTTTCAAAAGTTTCGAAAAAATTTTTCGAAACATGGTCAAATCCAGATGTAAACAAAAGTTAAGGAATGAATGAATTCTAAACAAGAATCATTTTTATCATAGAAACAAAAATTATATTCTTAGAATTGTTTTTTATATTTATATATTGTTATCAGACGTAACCAGTAAGCTCTGCGTAGAAAAGTCTGAAATAAATTCCATTAAAGCCCTGTCCCTTGATGCAGAACTCGAAGTCTGGCTGGCTTCACGTACCAAAGGTCAGTGGTTTGCTTCCCGTCCCGTCCTGAGTGACAAAATTTTATTTATATTATATTGACTACCAATTAATATAAATAAATAAGGATGGAGTCTAAATGGCCTGCGCTGCCGAAAAAGACTTAAAAAAAAATTCCATTAAAAAAAATGGAGGCCCTGTCCATTGGTGCAGGGTAGTGGAATCACTTCAGTTACCAAAAGTTAAATTTTTCGAGGGGTCCACGCATGCTTAGTTAATTCTCTCTAGATATTAACCACTGAGCGGAGGGGGCTTCATGAGTATTGGTTTTAGAGGGTGGCGGGGTTCTGCTTTTTACCATAAGCTCTCACAAGCTCCTCAAGGAATTCCTGTATTTTTTTCAGATTTCCCCTTTACCCATTACCTACCTTCATGATTTGAATAATCTTTATTACATCTCATGTTGTTTCTTGTCAATGGGATTTAAAAAATAAAAGTACTAGGTTAAAAAACTCAGAGCTGGAACAAAGTTATTATTTGAGTATTGAATAATAACACTCAAATAATGATTTTCATTAGGAGCTCTGAACCATAGACCGAAACTTCGGCTGAAAAGAAATAAAAATAGCTGCATTTCTTATTTATGCTAAAATATTCATGAAAATCACATCACATATGTATATATAATGAAGGACAAGCGTGATCGAGTTTGTAATTATTATAAAGAAATTCTACAAGGAACCAGTAAACAAAATATTTTCTTTTTTTTAATTTCATATACTCTTTTTGGCAACTAAGGCCATTTAGAGTTTACGATATTCGAATATATGTAAATAATCGATGGCTTCCGGCGTACATTCCCCAGTCTTGTTTCTGGGGGCACCCATCCGAGGTTTAGCACTGTTTGGCTTTGCTTGACAACATAGATCTTGGTGGCTGTTGTTCTTCTCTCTGGTCAGGGCCGTCGGCAATATTTATTTAATTAAAAAAAAACTTTATACAACAATATAAACAAAAACGTCATCATAATAATAAACCTGTTGTTGTGGAAGGTTCATATTCTAACACCCCCACTCAACAGTTTATTATTACATTAAATTGAATTTAGAATGAGATTCTTCAAATTTAATTTTCCCTAAAGGCTTTGTTAAAATGTCCGCAATCATGCTTTTGGTTTCGTAATATTTTAAATTAATTATATTCTTTTCAATTATGATATTTAATATCTATAGATTTGGTTCTAGGATTTATTTTTTCATTATTTACAAATTTACAAACTTAAATCAATTAATAGTTTAGGATATTCTATTTTAATTCCTATTCCTTGAGTGAATTGTATTTCCGATAAAATTTCTGACGCAGCGATGTATTCAGCCTCTGTAGGAGAAAGTGAAACCGATGATTGTTTCTTACTTGACCAGTTGATTACGTTATTTCCTAGATTTATTAAGAAGCCACTGGTAGATTTTCGATTTTCGAGATCATCTCCCTAATCGGCATCTGCATAAGCAGATAGTTCAAAAGTATCACTGGATGAAAATTTTAATTTAAAGTCTTTAGTATGTTTTAAATATCGAAGGAGCCTTTTAATTGCAGTCCAATTCTTTTGTTGAGGTTTCTTCACCTTTCTGCATAAAACCACAGCAAAGCTAATATCAGGTCTTGTAGTTACAGAAAGATAGAGCAATTCCCCCACTGCTTGTCGTTATTTTTCATTATCTTCAAGAAATTCTCCATTTTCATCAAATTGTGATAAACAATCCGAGTATAAACATCTTTAGATTCAATCATTCCATATTGTTTTAATAATGTATTTATTTTTTCAGTTTGACTTGAGAAAAATATTCCATCTTCTTGACGATCAATTTTGATTCCAAGATAATCCTTTATTTCTCCTAAGTTTTTAGCTTCAAAATTTTTATTTAAAATATCTTCAAAGTTCCGTATCTACAAATGCGAATAAAATGTCACCCACATAGACTAAGTTATAAATCCATATTGTATTAATTTACTTTGTGTATAAGCATTTATCCATTTCATTTATTTTAAATCCATTTTCTACTAATGTTTTATTCAATTTTAAATTCCATGCTGATTGTTTTAATCCGTATATAGATTTTCTTAATTTGCACACTTTGTTTTTATTTCCTACTTCAAAAACTTTTGGTTGAGCCATGTATATATCTTCCTCAATATCCCGACCCCCAAAAAATATATTTCGACGAGCCTCCGAATGCGCATAGATCCGCCACTGTATGTTCCTCATGGCATCAAAATATAATAATCAACAAAGTTCGGTATTTTCACACATTATTATCGCTCATTAGTGAAGGACCGCTTTTCGGGGCGGATGGACTAAATGCAATCGCTCGTAGGAATTATTGCTATGAGATTCGATGCCACGTGATCTAATCGGCGCCTATCGTGAATTGTAGTATCATATTCAATAGACGCCCAAGAGCTCATTAAAGCCTTAGGCTAGGAATTGATTTTGATCCCTCAGCGATACCCTGCCATCGTTATCTATAATTTTATTGAAAATTGTGTTAAAAAAAATTGAAGAGCCAAAACGAAAAAAAAAAATGAATAAACAAAAAAATCAAGATAATTATCAGAAAATTATATATCTTAGGTCAAAAATCACGATAAAAAGGCGTTCAATGATTTTTCAGTTCACAGGTAGAATTTATTAAAAGAATTAAAGAGCCGAACATTAACATATTAGAGACTTAACGTATAATAATGACCTCCTCGTGTCGACTCCATTTAAATTTGCATAGAAACTGCGAGAGGTATAATAAATTTCTCAAGAAAATCCAGTTAAAACGGAAAAAGATGTTTAGATAAAATTAAAAATAATAAGCAGCTTTTCAGCAAATATGGATTTGTTATCAATTAAATTATTAAATAAATAAATATATAATTTTTTTTACTTTGATATTTGAATGAAATTTTAAGTGTATAAATTACGACTACTTTTTAAATAAATTGATTGGTAAATATAATTGTTAATTATCATTAAATACTTTTTTATATTGAAAATTGAATTTCTTTCCAATTCTGAGCCGTCAAGAGGGCAGAGGATGTTGTCCCGGGACTTTCGGATTAAAGAGATCTCAGATAATTATTTTTAAAAATTATATTTTGTTTATATTATATTAATACTTTTTTTTTCCGAATTTCTTGTGTTCCTACATTTCAATTATTGTCAATAATAATAATATTAATAATATAAAACATACAAAAAAAAAAAAAAAATTATATGGATACTATAAATTGTTATTACCTTGATTGTTATGTAATGTTTTTGAAAGTCCTGAAGAAGGTTGGAAACGTCGACAAGTGTTTGGAGCTTTGAGACGGGAACCAAGTATTTTTCATTTTCTCTCGCCTTTATTCTACCATGGCTGTCATCCATTCAGAAACATCTACATATTTTGTTAATTTTTACTTTCTCTTATCAATATACTTAATATAAAGTGAGAAAGTATTGCGATCGCTATCGATGTCGAGATCCAAGCTAGGAATCAGAGAACCTCACAACTTGTATTTCCGTTAAAATTATGACATTGAGCGCAATACTTTCTCACTTTATATTAAGTATATAGGTAAGAGAAAGTAAAAACCAAATGATGGTCAATTCCAGAATGAATAATTCATCAAATAGAAGTAAGGCGCATTGGAAACTACTGGGTTAAGAAATAAAAGAAATGATTCGATTCTCTCTTCTGATGTATAAACAAGTTTTCTATTAAAAATCGCTTTGTTATATTTATTTTCAAGATGACTATAGTTAATAATATCACTTAATGAATTCAAAAAAAATTTAGTCGATGAGAACCTTTGAACTTTAGAATTAAATTATTGGACCGCATTTTCTCATGTGCCTCCAATGATCCTTTACAAGTCGAAAACAAATAAAAACCAGTGAACAAGTCGACAAAGAAGAACCTCTGGAATTTTGTATATTCCAATACAAGTGAATTAGAATTCATATTATCATTTCTAAACGATGGGAAACTAAGAAGAAATTCATTGAAACATGTTTCTTAAAATAGAATGCAATATGGAATTTTTTTTTGTCGTTGTTAATTAAAATTTATATTTGCTAAGTAATTTGAATTTGCTTATAAAGAAAAAATGAAGTATTTGTCAATTATGTTTCCATACTTGACAAAATTTATCCCAATTTCTTCTTCTTTGCTTTGTTCCCGTGATTGCCGTGATCCATAAAATGCCAACGAGAGGAAGATCCAGCCGGCTAGATGAGGAAGTTGGCTTATATGATGCGCAGATTTTTTTTTGGAGAAAATAAAGGACATTTTTTACTAAAACTAAACTTTTTACTAAATTTATTAAAAATTATAAATATATACCTACATCTAAATAAAAGAAAATCATTCAATAAAGTTTTAATTAAAAAACATTTGTGAAATTTTTTAAATTTTGATAAACATTGAATATCCTTTATTGATTTTTTCTTTATATTCTTTATTTGCCATATTCTAAATATATAATTCATTGAGTGAAGTACACATGAACTGTAAGTAAAGGGGTGTACGACTTCTTTGTTAATTCTACTTCTTTACTAAATATTTCATATATATTGCTTCAGTTGTCAAAATAAAGAACAAAAGTACCATTTGAGGAAATAAATAAATCTAAAGGATAAAGGACGTTTGGCCATCGTTCTTAGGGGGTACAAGAGACGGGTACAGATGAAGAAAGTAGTTGATGAATTAAGGCGATGGGAACTCTCAAATTTTATACAAAAGCAAATTTTCTAAAATCTCAATATTTTTATAAAATTGTCGACATTTCGACCTTTTCTTATAGCCTTCTTTAGATGCCGAAAATTTAATATTTTTCTGGCTCTTAATTTGAGTGAGGATGGCACAAGACTGATATATAGCAGACCAAGTCAAAATTTTATAAACGATTGATTTTATCAAAGAGAGGCTTAGAAAATAGTGATTTTATAAATCTTGTTCTGAGCTCTAAAACCCTCTCGAGTATGCGAGTCATGTTTTGTTGGTTTTACTTTATCTTTATCTTACCTTGATATGAAATATATATAGTGGGAAAGTATTGAGTTTGCAAAAAAAATCACTGTCGAGATTTCAACGAAAATATAAGTTTTGAAGTCCCCTGTGTCTAAAATAAAATGGGTCTTGAAAATGGTCTGTCCATGTGTGTGTGTGTGTGTGTTTCATCGTTTTCCGGTGATTGACTCCAGAGATATAACCCAAAATAAAGCGCGCGCGGGCGCACACACACACACTCGCATGTTTATATAATTATATGTATATATAAATATATAAGCATATTAATATTTTTTCATTTTTGGGGTTCTTTTGACTTGAAACGTAAAGATATTTTGAAAAATAGGGAGGGGTTGGATTTATCATGAACATATTTCTTTCCCCTTATTATTCTCCTTCCTTTTGTTTTTTCTAGTTAAAATATATTATCAATGGTATTAATATTAATACTTCTAGTCCTGATGGCCACTCATCCAAGGTCCTCTCTCTTCCTGGAAGTTTATTTTTCTTGAGCAATTTTCTTTCTTCAGGGCCAGGGTGAACAACATTTTTAAATTGCCTTCTTAAGATTATATTAATTACGTTAAAATTATATTAAATATAAGTTTAATAAAATAGGTATATTTTACGTGTTATTTTTGAAAGATAACTTTGTTAAGTTTTATTTAAGAAAATAAATAAAATGAAAATTTTATTATTTTAATTAGGGATTTTCAACTAGATATAATTGATTAATAGTCATTTGCTGTTGGAAGCTGATAAAGGAATAAGAAGGCAGAATACAGTACAAACCTCTTAGATGCCAAAAGCCGAAAGGCGTTTCGGACAAAATTTATTATATATCTTGGTCATTTATTGGCTTATTGTGGTCAGGCCCGTTTTTTTTTTTCGGCATCTGAAGCCATATAGACTCGAAACGATAAATAATATATTCAGTACGATACGTGTAATCCATGGAAATTTATTTATACCATTTGGTATCCAATTGATTTAAATAAATATTCCTCGGACTGCCTGGGATCCGAACCCACACCCCTTGGTTTTTAAGGTTATCAATAATGACCATGTCAGTATCTTTAACCTCTCGGGAGGCCCAATGTTGTCATGAATAGGTGTATATGAGGTAACAATGTATGTATATATACATTCTTATTCTTTTATAGTGAGTGCCGTGTGGTGACATGCGAGTATTTTAAAATAATAATAGGTATAAAATTAATCACAAATTAATTATAAAAATGCACGCGATCAAATTGCTAAACCTTTAATGATAAAATAAATATAATGCTTTGTTAAATATGTATGCCTATGTATTTCATCATTAAATACCGTAACAAGCACATACCATGAAACATTTTTCGGGAGGGGAGTCCATATATGGAGAAAACCATTTCGGGAGAAGTCCTGGGCTCCACGGGATCCACAAACCCCCCTGATTGTAAATTTCATTTTTTTGAACTTTGAAACGTATTGATGTTATGGGGGAATGGAGGAGGGGAACGGTTTGAGAACTTTCCTCTTTATATACCTTTATACAGAATAGATTTCATAAATAGAGTCGAGAAAGAATAAAATCATCTTTTTATTCAGATAATGAATTATTGTAATAATTTTTATATATAAAAAACAGAAAGTTGTACAACTTTCTGGCACTTTTTAATCATCGCTAACCATATACTCTTAGCCGCTCTATAACGCCATCGAGTGTGCAAGTTATATCATGTTGATTTTTATTATTTTTAGGTAATGTTGTCTTTTCATTAATTGAATTTGAAAAAGTCAGAGAGATTAAATAAAATTTCTCTTTGGCGAACTGTTTTTTTTTCGTTTTTTTTTTTTTTTTTTTTTTTTTTTATAATAAATCCGCTCCCACCCAAAGGATTGTTATGATAATTGGTCCGGGACTACAGACAAACGTCTTAATTATTATCACCAGTTTCAAAAGATTTGGATCCGCGGATACCTGGATTATAGTGGTGTGCACCATTTTTGGATTAAATTATAATACTTTACACTTACTAATAATAATAATAGTGGGAGAAAGTAAAAATTGTATTAAAAAAAAACTCAAAGAAGTTGTTATTTCAGATGTCTCCTTTTTTCTTATTAAATATTTTTATTTAATTTAATTGGATGTATAGGTTCACCTGCCGGGTTCCCCGTTTATTTACCTAAAGTGCTTTCGGTAGAGACCAATCGACTTCTGGCACTATAAATCCATATATATCGGTCTATCTACCATCTACCCTTGATTTCCTATCTCTAAATCCTCCAGTTATTAATTTCTACCTAGCTAACTAATCCTAGATCTATTTCATTTAAACTAATCTATGCTACTCGACTCTCTAAACACCGGCGTGTTCGTACTCCTTGCAAAAGTGCATCATCGAGAGGTATACTTGTTAATATTAAATATTTTTATTTAAAGTAAAAATCCGACTATACCCGGGATGGGATCGTTCTCCCCCACAGAATGGCGACACCCTAAAGACTTTTCACTAATACTTTAAATAAATACTTGATTTCTACTAGGATAATTGTAACAAGAATTTAATTGTTATTGGAAATTCTATACAAGTAAATAGAAGTAATAAGCAATAAAACGGAATGGAATATAAACATGTTCATGATGTTATTAGCAATTAACTCTTTGAATTTCTCAAAGATTTTTTGTCAGTATATAATAAAGTTAAAATTGAATAAGAATTTTTAAAAATTAAAAAAAAGACTCACCAGACAAAGGATCTCTGGAATTAAAATCGACTAGCGCGGAGACAAGGTGTTAAATGGGGCGGCTTCTCAGCCTGACTGAGGACAGGACAAAAGATGGACAGGCTTGCCTGGGCTTTGAGCCTGTCCCAACAGGAATCAAAGCATATTGAAAAGTATATCTATATATAATGTCTGTGTGTAGGCATGTGAATGTGTATGTGTGGGCAAAGGTAAAGTAAGATGATTTTATATTTCCCAATTAAATGATGGTTTAATCCTTGTTACAATAGTCCAAAGAGAGAAGTGTTAAATAAAAATCGAAAATCGTGATAAGAATGGGGAGCGTTTTTTACTGCGCCCTGTAATCTGATTCATCTCTAATTTTAATATCTTCTTGGGCACTCCTAGGGTTATCAAGTTGTTAATGTTCATCTTTTTCCGATGAGTGATCCAGAAATAAATCAAAATAAAAGCTACACACATATATATTAATACATTAGAACATAAGATTTTTTTTGTATTTTTGGGTCCTTTTGACTTGAAACATAAAAATATTTTTATATTTTAAAAATTTGAGGGGGTAGGGGGGTTAAATTTTTCATAACCATGATACCCTCTATTATACATGTATATGATAGTGCGGGAAAAGTAAAATTAAAGAAACAAAAAATTTGTATAACTAAAAATTATAAAAGCAATGTATAATATATAAACGAATTAAGTTAATAATAAAAAAAATGCCACGAATGGAGTGAGACTTTCCTATAACCCTATGTTCGATACTTAACCCTCCCCCTAGGGGGAGGGAGATATAATGCTCCAATAAAGATGGCTTTAATTTAAATTCATTAATTAATTTTTTTTTAAAAGTTGAATATTTAAAAAATCTTAACAACTTAAGTTTTTTTTTTCTAAGATTTTTTCGAAGGGTCAGGGGGCCCAGGAGTCCGAAGGCTTGGGGCCTCCACCCTGGCCGGGTATTAAAACAACCTCAACTTGTATCGGCTATCTAACTAGTGGAAGTTATACTTCATTTGAATTGCAAACCTGAAAAATCATAATATTTCGAAAACTAATAAAGGGGATTAGAGGGAGAGGTAGTGCCTACCGCACAGACATTTCAAATAGGACACCCTTTCGGTCTAGATTGGGAAATTTTATTAGCTCTATGGGGCAGAGGTAGAGGTCTCCCCTCACGTACCAAAAGTCAGTGGTTCGCTTCCCGTTTTATTTATATTATATTGGCTACCAATTAATATAAATAAATAAGGAATAAGTCTAAAAGGACTCAGATGTCAAAAAAGACTTAAAAAAAAAATGAAATTTTTCGGCACGATTGTTGACAAAATTTTTGATATGAATATAAAATTTTGGAGGTACGGAAAAAAACCATTACACAATAAAGGAGGTCAGGTGGAGCGATTAAATTACTCCTTACCTACATTATCTACACATCTCAGCTTCTTCCAGTTAAATAGATATACAAGTTTGTTCCATTCTATCAACTTGTTTGACATCAATCGAGTCTACAAATTCAGCAAGTGAAATTATCTGGATCACTTTTTTAGAGACAGGGAGCCCAGAAATCATTTTTCAAACCCCCCCCCCCCCCCCCCCCCCCCCCCCCCCCCTCCTTCCCTCCACTCCCCCCTCTCATTTTATTTTATATTTTTATTATTTTTTTTTTATTTCATTAATTTTAT
>JAAAKE020138236.1:25221-57358 GCA_010014785.2 Anisolabis maritima
TTTTGGATCCTTTTTTTGGGGCCAGGGGCCTCAAAAATTTTTTTTCACACCCCCCCCCCCCCCCCTTCCTTTAACTATGTCTAATCCGCCAATGGTAGCAATTATATTTTAAAACGATCCTATTATTCTTTAGCCGATAGATAAATGAGTTGCAAGATTTATGATATGAAGTAATAAATTTGTTCCTCGTGGAGATTGAATAAAAACTATTTAAGGCTTTTATTTTCAAAAATTAAGAAAATGATGTGTATATGATAAACAGATGTACTTGTTTATGTTTATTCGATTTTGCCATTTTGATTCAAATTCATAAATTATTTTTTAGATGATCTTTGAAAATGATAAATATTGCCCTCGAGCTAAAAAAATCTCCGCCATTTCCCTCACATGTACTGAGATTCTATCGGAAAGAAAGAATATACGCACACAAAAAATCTGGTGTGATACCACATCACTGTGTGTGATGTACGGTTAGTTTTGCCAGATTTTTTTTCGTTTTGTTTGGACTTAGTTCCGAATACAGTAAATGCACTATAGAAATTGTGAATTATTAATTCAGAAAAATATTGATAAAATGTTTATTCATCTTTCAAGAGAAAATGGGGAGTTCAAAACCATAGAATTTCAGATATTTCAATTTTATTGCCCAAGTCAGTAAAATGTTCGCGAGGTAAAAAGAGTGATCAGAGATATTAAGATCATTTACAATTTCATTTTTAATAACGATTTATTTGAAGGCTTCTGTTAACTCGCCTGTAACATTGACCCACGACTTCATTTCCGTTACCTAAGAATTGCGCATTTTCATTGCCAAATAGAAGAGAAATCTAAAAAAAAATTTCATTGAAATAGTTTTAAAACAATCTATAGCCTATAAATGAATTGAATCGGATGAATATTTTTTAATTTTGTTGGATATATATTACAAAAAAAGTGCTAGAGAGATCAGCATAAATCTGACAAATAAAAATCTTTATGAGGCTATAACATAAATATTAAAATTTATAAGGAGTAATTAAAAGGTTTGGAATTTGTTTATAGGCAGGAATATTTTAAATTTTATTTCGTCACATGGTTCTAGTTCCTAAATCATTAACTAATTTTTATATCACTATTGTTTAATTGGATTTTTAATATATTGAAGAAAAAAAATTGTCTGTGCACTCCTTTGATCATTATTGTCTAGTTTCCATGGTTTTTTATTTTTTAAATAAAATTTATTTTTCGCAGGTCGAACCCAGCCTTTCCGTGCTATCACTTTGCACTAGAATACTACTCCCTGATGCCTAGTATTTATCAAATCTTCTCATAAATAATCCGAAGTGAGGGTATTAGCATCTGGACTGTATCTAACATGATCATTTGAATATTTTATTTACCCAAATGAGGAGCGCACGCAAATGTTCGAGAAAGTCTGAAAATTCTGAGTTCAATCCCAGTGCCCTAATACCACTAAAAATACTTTTATTTTTAAAAAATTGGAGATATTCTAAAGAGATTCATAAAAAAAAACCCTGAATATATAGAATATTATCAAGTTCCGAAGCTATTTTCAAGTTTTTCGCAAAGTTCATCGCAATGCACTCTACCGTATGCAGGATGATGGATATTTTAGATTAGTCAAAAAATTTGCAAATAAAAGATGTAGAGTGGGCTAATAGCCCTTTGGTTTCATTATCCTGTATCACAAATATAAAAACCTTAGAGAATTTATTTTGCTAGTGGAAATTAAGGAAAGTGGGGAACGTTGCATCCGGAACGGAACATCCGCGCTTATGAAGCCGTCGCGCGTCACTTCCCATTTCATAGTATAATTGAAGCTATTTTTTACTTTTTCAAGTCCGTGCAACATGCAATATGCAATTATTTAATAAAGAAAAAACCTTATTTTGAATAATATTTCTTTATTTATTGATTTAAATTATTGCAAAAATATTTTAAGATATTGATGAGATATCATTAGATTTTCTTTGCACTATTAGTCGGTAAAAAATAGATGCAAATGAGAGGAGGAAAGGGAAGTTTGAGGAGAGAAGCTTGAATAAGAATAGAAAAAATACCAATCTTACATCACTAAGATCACTTTTCCAACACTATATTAAAATTATTTGTAACATTTTATACCAAATTAATATTCGTTTTGATTTGATATAAATATTTGAGTAAAATTGAGTATTATTGATAAAAATACTAAATTAAATTAATTTCATTTTATTTATTATTTTTATTATTATTAGACCCATATGGACAGGGAATGAGATTCGATTCTAATGAACAAAATGTAATTAAATAAACATTGATATTTTTTAATCAGGGCCATGGAGCCCTGCGTCACAGGCGGACGATGACCATGAAAGGATCCAAATGAGGAGGACACATATATATCTTAGATATCTACGTTGATCATGATGAATAAATAAATAAATAAAACTTTTATGAGACATTAATAAAGTAATTAAATTTGCTAATGACTGAAAATTTCCAGAAATATAAATTTTAGATTTAATGTTTAATGAAAACCAAAAAATGTGCACTTTAGATAATTAATGATAGGCAAGCTATTCCAATTAAAAAATGAGAGTGAAAACCTTTAAGCACGAAAAATAGTGTGAAATCATGGGGATCGGACCCATTACTTTTGGTTTTTAGACCCAAAGAGTGATATATAAAAACTAATTTTTCTAAATCAAAATTTCAAAGGAGTTCCATAACCTCTAAGTCCAAACATGTGGTTTTGATGGGACATACCCATGAGGGTCAATGATATAAAATTTTTTTCAAATGTTAAAAATGAAAATTTCTATTATATGACTATATTTTCGTTAAAATTGAAGTTGGCTTAAAGTGATTTTGTTTTTCAAAATTAATCTTCAAATGAAGTCGATTTGGACAATTGTTGCCTTACTATCCGGCATCGGGCTATACGATAATCTCAGTATATACTTATTATTTGAAAAGGACAAGCAAATCCTTTCTTTTTGATTATAGTATAGATTTTCTCTTCCTCTTTCAAATTTTACATTCCATCTTGAGGTCATTTCTTTAATCTAATTCTATCGAAGGAGGATATAGAGATGAGAAAGGGCCTTGTAAACTGCTCCTTTCCAATAATATCTATCATTGTAGAGAAATGTAAAAGAATACAATATACAATACAATGCAATTGTCAAGGCTCATAGGTGTTTAATTATGAAATAGTTTATTTGTATTCATTCATCGGCCTTTCTAAAATAATTTATTGATAGGTTACTCGAAGCCTATAAAATTAGGCAGAGAATCGTATTATATTTTCTATAGAGGAAATTTATCAGAAGTTGTGATTAATAGAGAAAGCAGCCTTTGGATGCTCATTAAAAACTCGAACTCTTCAGTCCAATTGTTAATAGAAGTTATAATATTTATGCCCAAAAGTGGTTAGATTTAAAAAACAAAATAAAATAAAACAATGTATACATATGTGGTACATGATGTTAATTTGTTTTATGGTACAGTCTAACAAATTTTATAGTGACTAAAATAGAATTGTCGTCTAAAAAGAGAAGCACCTACTGTTAGAAGCTTTGTATTTTTATAATGTTATGCCTTACAATAGGCAAGGATTGTTGAATGAACTTCAAATGGTCCGTGAGAATTTGGAAAGATGAAGCTAATAAATCATCCTCTACCTTAATAAAATAGAACGTTTAGGTTCGCTACCGACTGGGATCGACACGATACATCTATATAGATTTCATTCATTTTATTTGACCGCCTGTTGAGATACTCTTCTATTTTGTAAGGTGCTTTCGTGCATGAAGACACAATGCACCTGATCTTGAGCCATACATTTGGAAATTTTAATTTACTAGCCCTTGAGTATTTATTGATTTATAACAGGCTAACTAAATCAATATTTGTAAACCAGAGATCTTAGACAGCGCAAAATATTAACTGAATCCTCTTTGTATAACAACATATAAGAACCTTTTATCTTATAGCGGTTTTGTCAAGAGGCTTTTAGATTTTTTTTATTAGCAATAATATTTACAAATTTTAAAAAGAAGAAAGATGAATTCTGATTAAATAAATTTTTCTTGGATAAATTTAGAAAATTAAATTAAAAAAATTATAATTTTGTTGTTATTTTAAAATATCTATTGAACAGGTATATTTTTAATAAATAACCGCGGGTCTAGCTGCAGGTTTATTAGGATATGAATGGTTTGAATCTAACAGCCAAATATATTCCTTTGGAAAATTTTATCTGGCCAATATAGCTGTTTTTGGTTTTGAATTAAACATAAATATACATATTTATATAAATTGATTTGATTTTTACATAATCATTCTCTTCGTATGTAGTCAGTTGATAAGGAAGAAAGCATAGCTCGGAGTTTACATAAAAAATAAAATTTTTATATAATATTTTATATAAAGTTTAAATGACCCTAATTATTGTAACATTTTTATTTTATTTTGTATTCAAAAATATCTTTATAAATATGTATTTTTAGCTTCAAGAATGATGAAACATTTATCCAATATAACAAGTATTATATATTTGGTTGCTGGCCTCTGCTCCTATGTTCATTGTTTATATTATCTTTATATAGCTGAACGAAATTAATTATGATTTATTATTATAATCAGCAATCTGCCTCCAGTCATATCAAAATTTCAATTTAATAAGCCCTATATAATCTTACTGCGAATAGAACGAGACCGACAAAGTTTTCTACTTAAGCGCATTTGTTTTCTCTTTCTATGGAATGCTAAGATTCCAAGAAAGAATCTCATTTTTAATACTTTGTAAATTTAAAAGAGAAACTATGCGTATTGATTATTGCTTTGGAACTTAATATAATGGACGTTTTAAAAAAATTCTATTTTAGAATCAGGTTAGATTGAAAGGTCAATAAATATGAATATAATCCTAGATTATCAAAAATCTTTCTTCTTACCGACAAAGACATACATTTGCATTTTGATGAACTAATTTTGCTGTCTAGAGAGAAGGAAAAGTTAAAATCTAGAAATATTCTTTAATTTTTACCAAAGAGGCTAATTTCTTCTTAAGGCGGCATTACACGTCATCTTTGTTTATAAATAACATGAATAAAATTGTAAGAAAAAATGATGACTAAGTATCTTGCTTTTAAGAAAAGTATGTGACCGTGATTTGAAAAAAAAAACCGATATACGTCAGTCATTTCCCGTCCTGAGCGATAAAATTTATCTTTTGTAGATTTGATGGAGGCGGGGCCTTGGGTTCAATCACTCGTACAAATAAAATTGTTTGGCTGACTACACATACGGCCAAAGGAAACGTACCAAATAATTGGTGTAATAATTAAATACCTAACATCTGTATTTATATGACAATTTTGTTAGCCCTGAAGATGAACGTGACGGACGTTTGAAATTTAAAAAAAAAATTTATTTTAATCACCTGGCTTCTAATCCATCAAATCCAGATTAAATTTATTAAAATTAAATTAGTTACTAATCAATTTAAATAAATATGGAGAGTTATCGTAGACTAATAAATTTATAAATATATCTGTCTATATGGCTCTCAATGCCGAAAAGTAAAAATAGTATGGTAAAATTGTGTTCATTACTTTTTTATTTTTTGAAAGTAAAAGGTTCAATTTTTGAGGTGACTATTATTATTATTATATTATTATTAATTAAAAGCTGATATGATTATAAAAGTTGGATGTTTTATTCCCCTCCGTATACAATTCTATGAACAAAAATAATTGATTAAATATGAATAAATTAATTGATATTAACTTTTATTATCAATTAATATAAATTAACATTTGAAAGATATGAAAAAATCAGGAATCACATGAATAATTAAAAAAAAAAACATGAAGTTGCCAAAAAAATTAAAATAATAAAATTTCCATCCATAAACAGAACTAAATAATTTAGAGTAATAAAAAATAAATAAATATTAATATTTAAAAAATATATATAAATGCATTATAATAATATGAATAATTATTCAAGAGAATTACAATTTTTTTGAATAAGATAATTCAGTACTAATTCAACTCGATTCTGATTAAAGAAAATATAATAGTTTTATAAAGCGTTCATGCATAAAAAAATCCTAGCTTGAAACAATCATTTATAATCGATTTTCTATAAAAATAAATGGAGAGAGATGTTTTAAATTAAATTAAGTAATTCATATTAGAGTACTCATTGAACCAAATCAATGAAATAAAAATAATAATTTTGTAAATATAAAAACCACAAAAATTTTTATTTCGAAGTCTTTTTTTCTCTTATCCCCTCCACTTTCAAACTCCCTCTCTTTTGTTCTCCTCAAAGGTCTGTTAATTAATTATTTATGAAAAATGAGCTTTAATCTCTTGCTGTCAAAACGTCAACGGATGGCGGAAGATTGTTGAAGGGCTCTGAGACCCCCAAATGGGGATGTCATCAGAGAGGCCAGGGTCGGGGCCTGCCCCCGCCTGGGCGTTAACGTCAACGCTTTTTCAAGAGTGCTAGAAATATAACACATCCAAGGGAGATACAAAGGCAACCTTGACTTTATGGGGCCCCTGCGATTGAGGGGCGGAGCCCCAGCACGAGTCCGCAGGTATAAAGCGTCGGAGACAACCCCGAGAGTCAGGACAGACAGTCAGAAACAACCCGGGACACACACACACCCACACTCACACATCGCAAAACATGTTCCGATTTATGGTGAGTTTCCGAAAGTGTTCCAGTTTCAAAAATAGCAAGTGGATTAATATTCGTTTTTTTTGCATGAGAAATTTTTAAATTTTAAAAATTCAACAATCGTCCATTGTTAAAGAATTTTCAAACTAAACAATTATCTATTGTTAAAGAATGATTTTTAAATTCAACTATCAGACATTGTTTAAATTTAAAAAAATTGCATGAATATTTTTTGATTTCTAAAAATTTATCTCTAAGACCAGCTTTATTTTAATTAATCTTGTTAATAATATTTTTATCTATCTTTTTTTGATCTACTAAGTTCATTTAAGCGTTCAAATTCTTTATCCCAATATAAATCAATAGATAATATATTTAAATGACATTTACGTTAGTTCAAGAGATTAACATTTTCGATATATATAAGACAATTTACGACCTGTTTATTAGATAAATACAGGTGGATTTTTGTGGTTGTCCTAGAGGGCGCTATATATCATATTAATCCTGAAGTTCAGTGTAAAATTTCCATAATAAATTTGGATCGCACTGCGGGTGTCATGTGCAATTGGTTAATTAAAATCGTTTTTTAAAAATACATTGACCGGTTTAACTTTTTAACACTACCGCTCAATTTTGATTAATTATCACTGATCATGCAAATTGAACGTCATTATCTTTAATGATAGGTGGAAATTTTAAAATCTATCAGATTCAATGTTTTATTGACTTGATATACAGTACACTAGAAGAATTAATAGTATACACGTGTTTGATGGATACGTGACTAGAATAATTGGCATCACGGTTCATTCATTCATATATCCCGGGAATTTCACAAAACAATTGCTTCATTAAAATAACAGCAGCTAAATTAAATTTTAACGATGAATGACAAATAAAAAATTAACGTAGACGGGGGTCAATAGGTCTGATTGGAATCTCGAAAGTCTAACTTATAAAAAATTAAATAAACTAATCACATGCCCCAATGAAAAATGGTCCGGTCTAGAGAGAGATTAATTCTTGATAATATTTCTTTTGCAGATGGTTGCCGCAGCCCTTGTGGCTTGTGTCGCTTCCCAAGCAGCCCAATACCCTGCTGGAGTGAATCCCCATTCTTGCCCCAACTTCCCTCTTTGCGATAATGCAGCTCTTCACGGGCAAGCTGCTCCTGGAGGATATGGTGCCCCAGCTGCCCAACCATGGAACGCTCAACAATCTTGGAACCAACCCGCTCAACCCTCTTGGAACCAGCCTGCTCAGCCCTCTTGGAATGCTCAACCTCAACCTTCTTGGAATGCCCAACCTCAATCCCAATGGAACAACCCTCAATGGAACAGCCCAGCCGGTCACCAAGCTGCTCCTGCCTCTGCTGCCCAATATCCCGCTGGAGTTGATCCCTCTGCATGCCCTGGATATCCCTACTGCAACGGAATTGGCGCTGGTCCTGGCGCTCAAGCTCCTCCTCTCCCTGGATTCACTTCCCGACTTTATCCCGCTGGAGTCAATGCTCATTCCTGCCCCAATTACCCAATCTGCAACTAAATTTTTCACTTATTTCTTCTATTCACTATTCTTTCTCCTTCTTTCTTTCTTTATCTTCCCTCTATCTTCTAAATTATTCCTTACACGCTCACAATTCTAGTTGGAAAGAGAACTGACTGTCCTAATAAGCCTCGATATAGTTCCACCATGGAAGATATCTTAGGCACTTGTGATGTGTGATTGTGTGCGATGTGTATGTGTGTTTGTACATTTTTATATTTTTTATATTTGTATACATGATGTAAAAGCAAAATAAAACTCATGAAGTTTTCAAAACCAATTCGATTCTTCTTTTTATTTCATTATCCTTGATCAGAACAATGTTAGTTGAAGAAGGAAGGAGTACTCCGAGTTTAACCCTGAGAGTATAGGAATCTGACCGAGCGGATTCTTTTGACCAAATCATTAATTTTATGAGTTACGCAAGAGAATGCAGTCAGATGTTCTAATTAATTTAATAGTTCTACATAACAAATTTGGAAAATTTAGTTTTTGGAGAAGAGTGATCCTTTTTTTTTAAATAATATAATATAATAAAGGTTTGATTAATATGTGAATGTCAAGTGCCCCGTTTACTCTTCTAGAAGGTTGACGGTGTCAATATCTGTCAGTCTCGATGACCTTAAAGCTACTGGATCTAACGGTGCAAATGGATGTTAGTGTGAGTGTGCTCTAATTGATGGACAGCCACCGTCACGGCCAAATGACTTGGCTTGTTGTTTTATTCGTCACTTTCAAAATCACTGTTGTGGAGACTATTCAATTTGTTAATATGTGTTATATATCAGTCGTGAAATAAATAGATATCCAAAAGCAATCTGTCCAATATGAATAAATTAAGATAAGGAAAATGGATGCTATTTATCTTTCTTTTTGATATTTGAAGAAGAGATTTCATTAGAACTTATTTTTATTACCACATATGGATTGTAAATTATTTGGACCAAGATTTATTAATTATAAATTAATAAAATTAAATTTTTTAGAACTTTTCTTTCTTGAACAAATCAGTAGTCAAAAATTATAAAAAGCTAATAAAAAAATCTAAATGAAGCTATTTCGGATAGTTATAAAAAGAAATTATAGGGCCAATTAGAATAATTATTCAGACAGGTTCATTATCGAATTTAAACATTAATAAAGAAAAATCATAAGCAAAACATTAAAATTTTACGAATAAATTCTATAAATATTTTTTCTTAGTGGATCTTATAAATGACATAGGAGTATAATTATAAATAAGAGCAAATTCTTTTAAATTTGCCGCAAGTAATTTCAATTGAATTTATTTATATAAATATAAATTAAATATTATTTAATTTATTATCATGGCATTAATCATGTTTTAAAGCACTATAAATAACATACATTTTTAATTAAGCGCGTCATTTTGTATATTTTATTAACGATATAAAAATCCTCTTTTGGTCCTATTTTAAGATAAGCACTGTTAATGCCTATTCCACATTTTTACTTTATGAAAAGATACATTGAATAAAATACAGTTTAACTATTTTAAAATTAAAGTAAGATAACTGGAAAATATAAATTAGTTAAATTGTTAATTAAATTTGAATTTTTATGGGGTTCAAAACAGATATTTAATAAATGGGTAAGTTTAGCACAACTCACAATCTACCTCACCGGGAGAGGATGATATCGAGAAAAATGAGAATTGATTTTCAACAAATCCTTTATTACATAATAATTTGTTTATAAGGGATAGAAGATTGTAACTTATTTTCAGCAATTTTCTCAATAAGTTGCAGAGGGATTGATCTTTTTAGGCCTGGAAATCCAAATTCCTCTTTGCACTACTAAGGACGTCCAGATTTTTAAATATATTCTAATACTAAAAGTAGATTATTTATTTATTCGTGTAATATTTTTGTTTTTTATTCAATTTGGTTCAAATTAAGTCAGAGTTATATTAGGAATCAAGTTGAAAATTCAGTGACGGTAAATAATGTTTCATAATGATAGATGTGTAAAAATAAGAAAAACTCTGTCTCCTTATTTGTCCTGATCATGATCATGACGATGCTCGAAAAGTTGGCAAATAAATCAACTATTTATTTATACCATGGGTGCCTCTCCATTTCGTATTCTAATTAATAATAAATTTATTGTCATGTTTAAGTTTGAGTGATAAAGAACTACTTTTGTTTTTTTTTACTAGTATAACATTTTAATCGCAGCCTTCCAACTAATGCCAGGCATTTTAGGGACGTCATGATAAATGATTTCCTTTATTAAGAAAAAAGTTATTTTTATATTTAGGCATTTGATGCCTAGGCATTTATCATAATATTTTATATATTACTATTATCATTTTCATATTCACTCATATTTATTCATATTAATTAATATTCAGTAATTTGATATATATATATATATATATATATATATTATTAAGAAATTTTTTATATTCTATAAATAGCCTAGTATTCATATAAACTCCGAGGTATTTTTTATTATTCATTTTTAAAATTTTTCATTCATCATTATGATAAATAACATTTCCCGTTGATAATAACATTTTATAAACCTTAAATATATTTCATTATGATATGATAAATGTGTAAGACAATGATCGACTTCTAATTAGTGTATGTGTGTGTGTGTAAACTCCAGAGTTAAACATCCACGTGGGCACTGAGTGAATGGTCTGCCAACCGACTTGATTTCTTTTATAGCAATACTTTATTTTAGAATTAATTCTATTTGTAACTGAATAATGAAATTTTTAACATCAATATAAAAATATTGTCGATATAAATTTGAATAATCCGTTTAATTACAAATAAATAATTAATGAGTCTAATAAAATAAATGTTTGAATAAATATAAATAAATTCCTTATTTAAATAAAATAAAAATATTATTCAAAAATAGTAATATTTAAAATACAAAGAAAGAACAGTGCAGTCAGGTGAAAAAGGAGTAAAATTTTCGGTTGACGTTTCGAGCGCAAGTCATCTGCTTGCTACACTAAACTTTTTACGTCTTTTACAGCCATAACTTATCTCTATTTATATTTAAATTTAGTTAAAAATATTAATTTTTTTTTATTTTGTCCTTTGATACTATATTAATAACAAATAAATATTCTTAATACTAAGATTTTTGTCTCTTTGGTTAGATGAAGTAAGAGTATAAAGCGAGAACGGGGATTGTTGAAGCTCTGACAGCCAGCGTTTAATTTTTAAATTTATTAATTATTTTATTGAAATTAGAAAATTTATGAATCATTCGCTTATTTGTAGATCAACCAGAAAAGGGAATCAGGAATTTTGGGGCGGATAAGACTTAATACATCTCAAAGATCATCTAATAAATAATTGATATATGAATTTTATTCAAAATCGTAGGAGCGAATTTTGAGAAAATCGAAAAAAGTACGAGTAAAATATTAGTACTCGTAGGGCGATTTTATTCAAAAGTGGCGCAGGCTTAAATATAAACTTTCAGCCTTGAACAGCTTTTCGTTTTTGAGAAATCTCTTTCACACACAGACAGACTATTTTGAGGGACCCATTTTTTTAGGAGACCTCATAATGGATATTCCCGTTAAAATCTCGACATTAGAAGCACTCACAAATAAAGTGCTGCGCGTTTTGATCAAATCTAAATAATAACTTCGTAATAAAATAGATTTTTGGGATTTTTTATTGACGAAATGCAATTGTTTTCATGAATATTTATTCTGTTAAAGTTACAAAGAATTTCTTTTGATTTCTGATAAATGCATATTTTTGCCCGATAATATATGGGAATATATTAAAACCAAGCGGTCCAGGGAGTCCTAGTGTGCGCTGATTTATACACCAAGTCTACACATACTTACAAACTTAAGTTCGCAGACTTTTAGTCCCAGATAACTACAACATGTTGATCCATGTAAATTACAATACAAAACCTTATTAAATACAAGATCTCGGGTGCTAGAGCTAATCAAAAAAAATTTGTTTACTACTATTAATTCTCAATAAATTCTTGTTTATGGTGAGCAATTAATTGGACATTTTTTCTAAATTTCATCAATCCCAGACTCGCAAACGGCAGTCTTATATTATCGTATTACACGAAAGAATTTGAAAAATGAAAATTTCTTGGAGATTAATTTAACAAGATGGGCAACCGTCAATTAGAAGTAAGGTGAAGCCGAGACGAGAACGAGCAGTTCAAAAATAGCCATCATCAGTCAACAAAAAAGGAAAATCATTATTTGTTCTAATGTAACGCTAATGGCTCATATAATAAATAGATGATTTATATTCAAACTATTAATATAGGGAAAAAAAAGTAAGTTGATGGGCCTATTAATTTAAAAGATGGAAAAAAGTAAATCAACTGTCAAAATAAGATATAACTAGTGATTTAAGATTCAACATCTCTTTTAGTTCTTGATCCTAACACAATAAAACTTGATGAGTGAAAGACTACGCCCTAAAGGAGAACTATACACACCTATGAAAAATTATATACAATTATGTCTAATCTTATTTTATAAAAGTAACGGATTAACCTTTTTCTTGCATACTATAATGCTAAAAAATACAAAAAACGCAACCTTCTTGCTAAAAAGAGTATCGATCGTTACATGGCTTTAATTTGGTCATTTATATTTGAAAATATGGATAAATCTCTAATGGGGTATTATTGCCAATTCTCAAAATAAATTGAAAGAGACTGAAATAACGATGGGATTATATCTATGAACGGGAAAAATTTTAAAAAGCAAGGTCATTTAATAAAGTTTAAAAATGATTAGATTAGATCTAATACAAATTAAAATTTAAAAAATGTAAAATAAATTAAGTCCTTCAAAATTAGAAAGATCAAATCTTTAATAACTGTTAATATTTAAAGGTTTGGTACAATGTCATCAAATATTCTCATATATCATAATTTAAATTGTAGTAAAATCATTTTAAAAAGATTGAAGAGAAACTTACTGAAAAGAGTGTGTGATGGGATGCTTCTTCTTGTCTGAGTAGAAGATAACTAAAGATGATTCATTCAAACCAAAACTTGTTCTGGAACTGAAAAGGAAGGAAGATACGCTTTTAATAAAACATGAGAACTTGAATATTATTTTAGCTAATAGGTTTATGCCCCGAGAAAAAAAAACAACTCGGGCTTTTCGGGAAATTAGGTTGAGCTTGGATCATCATATAAAAAAATGAAATTAATTGATTTTGGTACCAAAATACGCGAGGGGAATAATTTTTTTGTCTTTTCAGCATCTAAGGCCATATAGACTTTATACAATTTTAATTATATATGATTTACGATCCATATTTATATCAATTGGAATCCATTTGATTTAAATAAATTTTACTCGGACTGGGATCCAAAGCCTTATCCCTTGGATTTATAGATTATTGACATTGTCCTTTGGCCATTTCAAGTCTCTCGATCACGAAGTGGAGGCTAGGTCAATATTTATAAAAATAAAAAACTTAATTAATAGTTAAATCTTGTTAGTTATCCAATTTAGGTTTTCAAAACCCCAAACCCGTGGCCGGGAAGTCAAAGCTATAGACACTGTTAATATTAATACCTTTAAAAATCTAGTGATGTGGGTTGGGATCTCAGGCAATTTATTTAAATCAACTGTATATCATTTGATATAAATATGTCTGGATAATTTGTATCGTATTATTATGTATAATATATATCGTTTAAAATTTATATGGCCCAAGACTAAAAAAATGAAATTTATATTTTGTTAGTTGTTGTTGACAAATCTACCCATACTATTTTGAGGTATCAAATAATCAATACATCTTAAAGCTTTTCTAATTTATAATATGAACAGCCAATTCATCAAAATCGTTAGAGTGGTTTAGGGGAAAATCCCAAAAAACATAAAAACGTACAAGAATAAAATGGATCCTAGAGAAATTTGGGGAGTTATGTGCTAGTACATTTCAAACATTATCTAAAAAATATATATGGATTTTAGTCATCGTTAGAGCGAATTTTAAGAAAATCGAAAAAACTAAAAAAGTATTGTATATCAGTAAAGTACCAATTTTATTCAAAACCTTCGTGTTGCATGCGACTTGGGACCTCGCTTAAATATCAAAGTACCTAGAGAGTAGCTCGGGTTCTTTTTTTAATGTACAAGAGTCAATAATATAGTGCTTTCAAAGCTAAGAACTTTACAATTAGACATAAGACCTAAATATAGGATCATTTATCAAAAATAGTCTCCACTCCATTTTTCCAAAGATGCTATTAACTGACCAATTATATTGCGACCACATGATTTAGGTTCGAATTCAAATTAGTAAATTATAATTAATAAAATTTGATAATGATGATAATATTGGATTTTACTATAAAATATAGGCTACATTATTTGAATATTACACACTGAAAAATAGAAAATTTGGTCGAGGCACCTGACTCACTCATAACCAAGAATTAGTCATAGAGTGTTCGTTTATACGAGTACATCATTCGAAAGCTGTTCCAGGTATGGCCCACATTTTTATTAATATTCATATTCAACTATTTACATACACTCTATTGATAAGATTTATATGATTGTCTTAGCTTAATGAAAAGGAAATTAAATAAACATTAAAAATCCACCTTGTCTTCAATCTATCAATCCATCTATTTTAGGATATTCATGAAAGTGAAATGAGTTATTAAATTTTTAAGAGAAATTGATTTTCTATAAATAGTAGTTTATTTTTGGGCTTTTTAGTTTATTTTTATAAAAGAATTAACAAACAAAAATTAGAGATTAGCAATTTTTGCATAAAAATAGCGAAAAAAAAATCTGAGAAGGATAGAGATATCATCATAAATCAGCCTTCCATCATTTCTTAATTATTTCAGTAAATTGGATAGGCATGAAAAATAATAGATACGAAATTGAAAGAAACTTACTTAAAACTTAAGTACACTACTTAAGACTAGCAAAAGGAATACCAGTCGGGTAACCCGTGGTCATCATCCATCCATGTACTTAGGAGATGTGAGTCCTTGAGTGTTTAAAATCTCTATAAATACAAATTCTAAATTTTTTCAGCTATGAAAAATAAATTCTTCTTAAAAAAATTTGTTTAATTCCAAGAGAAAATACGATTAGTAGATAACAAATGGTTGATTCGGGGATCATTCGATAATGACAATGATTATAATAAATGTAATAAATGATTAAATTTATTATAATTAATGAATTTGATATAAAAGTAATGTTTTAGAGGAAAATGTGTCAATTTAAGTTTATTAATTCAATCGAAGTTTTTTTTTCCCCCAATCAAATGCAAGTGACATTTTTAATTAAAAAAATTTATTCATAAGAAAATGTCCTTTTTAGTAAAGTTCAATATTAATTATAATTAATAAACTTAAAAGACTAAATAAATATCTTAAAAAGAAAAATATTTTAATTTACCGAATTTATATGGACACAAATATTTTCAAGAAAGAGGGACGGGTGAATCTAAATTGTCTGTCGGTGTCTGGACAGGATTATATTAATATAATTAATTTCTGGATTCGGTTGAACGGATTTTTATGAAATCACTTAGACATAAAAATCTCAATTTGTCGAATTTTTGTTATAAATCCTTTTTACAAAAATTACATTGATTGTTGATATTGAAATAATATATAATATATATAATATAATAAATTATCTTTAACAAACAAATTCCCTTTAACTTGCCAACGAATCGGATTTTGATAGAAGCTTAAATATGAAATTTAATAAAAATCCAACCAACCGAATTTGCTTTAGGAGTTCATATTCAATAAAAATTTCTTTCTTCTTGTCGGTTTTATGGTTACCACATCAGATGAATTTATCAAATTTATTTTCGCCTTTTTATTTTTTTTTTTTCATTAGAGGTTTTGAATTTTGCAATTTGATTAATTCTAAGTTTTTTAAATTGAAATACTTTAGTTATCGTTTAGTGGGTTAAGGGGGGTTAATTTAGCGTAAAATAAAGCCGAAACGACTCCAATTTGAGAGTTTTAATATCGGGGAGGCTTCTCACTTGGATGCGTGGTCCTTCCTCCATTTTTAAAAACAACAGCCACCTTACTATTTCGCTTCATAAAAAGGAGGCCTTTTAGGAAACATAAATTTTGTTTTTCAAAAGATCAGTTCTTAGTAAGAATTTTATTAAATAATTTAAGGTCATGTGAAGGTATAAATAAATACATATTAAGCTATCTTTTAATCTAGTCTGAATATTAACTTTATCATAAAGGTAATTGGATATAATTTAATAATACGAAATTAAAATAAAAACATAAAAGTAAGGTGATATGATACAGAGAAGTTGAATGAAACATTTGTAAATGGTTCTAATAAAATTGTGTTAAATATAAAGAGTAGGCTTTGAGGGGAAAAAGTAATGAGATTTGAGAACAAATTATTCATGAGCCATTTTCGCCTTGTTTTTGGATCAAGTTTCAGAAAGGAAAGACAAAAAAAAAAACATGAGCCAACCAACTAAAAAAATGATAAATGAAAGGTACTCTACTCAAATTACCTACAAGTTGGAGAAACATGAATAGATCCAATGTCTATCTATCTCTATGCTAGTAGAGGTTTTAGAAAATCCATAAATAATCAATCTTAATCTAATCATAAGTCTTGAAATTTTTATCTATCTGCGATCTTTTCATTGATTGAACATTTTTAAAATTATCTTTCCAGTTCAGATAAATGAAATAAATAAAAAAATCATTAGAGAAAATTTTGAGAAAATCGAAAAAAAAAAAAAACTTAAAAAAGTACATCAGTTAAGTACTAGTCTTTGGCTCTTTCAAAGCTTCAAGGTGCAAACGATGACGTAACATAACTTAAATTTAAAAATTGCAGCCTCGTATGATTTTTCGTTTTTGAGAAATCTCTACACACAGACAGACAAATAGACCATTTTTTTCAGGGGATCTCCGTTGAAATCTCGTCGACGATTTTTTTGCGATCGCTCACTCTCAAATATTGATTGGTAAGAGGAAGTAAAAATTAGAGAAAACAATTTTAATTTTTTTTTTCTAGGTTTTTGGTCTTTTTTTTTAAATATTCTAAAGAATGAAATTTGTTAGATGAAAATGTATACTTTTAAGCCCTTTATTGACGTTATTATGTCTTCAAATTACTTTTTTAAGTTAGAAAAAGTTTTTTGCTGTCTTAATTAGGGGTGTATTGGTGGCTTGTCTAAATTTTTCCTTTTATCAATGAATTAGATGAGATTCTATCTTAATTGATAAAATGGATTTCTAGTAAGCATATTCAAAAATAAAATGATCGTTATTTTAAAGTGAAGTTGAAAGTTTCACTCAAATGATATTTACGAATATTCGTTTTGTTATTTCTATCACTATTATGTAATTTGTAAGCAATTTTAGGAGAAAACTTTTCTCATTTCTTCAGTGATCATGCTTGATACCTGTTTAAAAAATTCGACAAAAAATCTTAGCTGAAATGAATCATAACTTTTAGAATAATCAACTAAGAAGAAGTCAGGAATAAATTCAAATTTATTTACCATTAAAATATAAAAGTGAATTCTTTTCTTTTCCATTATCGATATCTTTATTATGTTCAATCAGGCGAGATCCTTTTAGGGATTTAATATCGATAGGCCATGAAATTATATTGATTCCATTTTCTGATAAGAAAGCGCCTAATAATATTTTTAAAATATCCAGTAAAAAACTGACTTAATTTAGTTGGACTATCCCTAATTAAGACATTTCAAGTTAATATCTGAGCCCAATAAATAAATGCGAAGAGAACGAAAAGTATTTCAAAGATGAACGCATAAATTCAAAAGAATAAATTAACTAAAGAGAGAGAAGTTTATAATTTAATCTTCTTCATTTGATAGGCGAAGACAAGAATTATTTTTTTTTTTTTAATAAATATTTCATTAGTGAATAATATTTTGATTAGGATTTGATATATTAATTTGAAGTAACAGTTTTTTCTTTTAAATATAAAACCACTTTCGTGTGTTGGATGCGTTTCATTTGCGAACCCGAAAAATAGAAAAATATCAAGATAAAATCTCGATTCAAGGAGAGGGAAAAAATTTAACTAAAAAAGTTTATTGAAAAATAATTGATTTATTGAACAAATATTGATTAAAAAAATATTTTAAAAATAGGTATTATATGATATAATTATTCAATATAAATTTTGATTTGATGTTCATCAAACTGATTTCATATGAGCTTTTTAATATTAGATTTTTGGCACCTCTTAAAGGCATTTTGAAGAAAAAATATGATTTTTTTTTCCTAGGTAGCGTAGTAAGTAGTATAGGAAGGAATCATGAGGAGGCAGCTTTTCTGTCATAAAGCTTGACGCTTGAAGGAGGAGAAAGAAGAGGCTTAAGAAGAGCAGAAGAAATGCCACTTTTATCTCAGATTATTCGCATTATTGCTTGTGAGCAGCTGAGGCAATAATTTATTAATATTATATATATCAAGTGGTTAGAAAAATAGTTATTTGTTTGTGATAGGATGAATGCATAGCAAATGCATTTTTGTTTCCAACCGCGAATAATTCTTAGTAAATCTGCGATTAGTTTATTTTCGTTAAACTTTATCATTATTTCGGTCTTTATGAGTGACGCGGTGAATTAACGATTGCCATAGTGAGTTTGCACAGAGGAATAGAGTTTGCTCTGCCAATGGCCGATGTAATTGACGCCCAACTTTTTTCTTCTCGATATTTTTTACGTGTTAAAAGTCGCCCAGAGCAGTCCCTCGATAGCTGAACGGGAAACATCAAAATGGTTGAGAAACATATGTAAAAGTATTGGAAAACACTTTTATTCTTTTGGGTAGATTTTAGTAAAATAAATAGGAAAACGTTTATATTAAAAATATTAAATTTTTATTTTCCTGAAAAATTGATTAATGAATATTTACCTTACGTCCAGAAGAAAGCTAGAAAACTAGTATAAATAATATAAATAAGAAATTTTCTGAAAAGAAAAGCTCTATATTTTTCTTTTGGCCGACCGTCAAAACTATTATATGTATTGTATAAAAATTACTAATGGTATATATACTAATGTGTCACTTTTACAAGGACAAGAGATAATTTTTATAATTTAAACACCTCTGAGAGAATGGTAACCATTCCTAAAAGTTTTTTTATTTATATATTTTATATAATTTTTTATTCTTACCATATTCGAAATTAATTTCACTCTCCATTTTCCTCCAATATCCTATCATCTATTTTAATTTTTTTACCTTGATCTTAAATTAACAAAATAAAATTTAATAAAATGAGCTTACATTTATAAGGTTGCAAGATTCATATTTGAATAGTATTTATATCATAATCTAATCGGAATGTTTTTTTTTTCATACCTTGAAATATTTTATATCAATTTTTTTAAATAAAAAATAAATAAAATTTCCAAAGTTAAGGTTATACATTTATAATTTTGTTTGATTCCAATGAATGACTGACCATTTGGCCTCGAACTTTAGCAGCTTCTAGAGTTTGCGCGTGCCTTAAAAAGATTTGCCCCTTTATGGACACAATCAATTACTGAGAGGAATTCTTTAATCGAGGACAAAAAAACATGTTGGAGACATTCTGTCTCTCTTTATATCTAATTGGATTTCATATCGAAAAAATTTCAAACTCATAAATCAACATTCTTCATATAGACATAGAAACATTTGCAATTAAGAAGTCAGATATTCGTGAACTTGAAATTAAAAAATTCGTGTTTGGTCTATGTTGTCATCGGTTGAAATAGATTTGGATTAGAGAAAGAGAGAAATGAAAGGGGGGAGGCGATTAAGGGATTTCCCTAATAGAAAATAAATCACTGGAAGGTCTAACACCTTTGAACATTGATCATATCTTTTTTTAATGAAAGAGGATGAGAGTTTCTTCACTTATTTTAAAGTAATCTGATCGGAAGAAATATACCATGTTTTCTGTATTTAATCCATACAACCGGTTCCAAAGTGTATAAGTTGAACTAAGCAGTGGATAATTAAAGGAGAGTGAGAAACGAAATTATAAAGTTATTAAGTGGAAAATAAAACGATAATGAATTATTTAGAAAGACAATTATTTAATTTATAATGAAAACAAAAA
Organism: Anisolabis maritima; assembly: GCA_010014785.2. NCBI lineage: Eukaryota > Metazoa > Arthropoda > Insecta > Dermaptera > Anisolabididae > Anisolabis > Anisolabis maritima. The sequence continues at coordinate 45,560 of JAAAKE020138236.1, forward strand.
TTAAAGAAAAACTGCTATTCTAGTGTATAACAAATTTGGAAAAAATTTTAGCCTACAACTCTCAGGCTTTATTTTATCGTAAGACCTGGAGTATCCAAGAGATCTGAGAATGGCTCCATTGATACAAAGCATACCCAGCAAAGAGACAAGGATGTGCGTTGTAAGGGCATGGGACTTTGGCATTTTTTACTGAAAAATAACACTAAACCATCCATTTTAATCAGAATTTGACTAAATGAATAATTGATTGGCCGTACTGAAATATAATTATAATAAAATTTTGATTGATGGAACAAGTGCAAAATAACCGTTATTGTACTGAAAATGATGTCATCTCACCGAAATATTTACATTAAAACAGAGTATTAAACAAAATATTATTTCACTGGCTGAAAATCCTACGTATTAATGATTAATTTTTTTATTGGTTTCTGTATCAATTTAACCTCTAATCTAAAGGGCAGGAACTCACAAAAGGCATTTTTAAAAATAGCAACTCTTAGAGCAAAGGTCTTGCTTTATGATCTAAGAATCAGTCGTTCACTTCTCATCCTAAGCGATAAAATTTTTTAAATTATAAGTGAAATATGAAATAATAAATTATGAATAATGATTGAAGATGGCAGTTAAGAAATATTATTATAATAATGGATGGAGTTTTATATTGGTTAATTTAAATAAATGTGATCTCAGTTGCTGCATACCACAAAAATTATAAAAAAAAAAAATATACTGTGGTCATTGTCTTTTTGCTCAACTTATACCGGTAATTTTTGTTTTTAGTTTTCCTTCCAGTTACCATTTGGGACCGGCCCATGAAGATGAGTTGGATGAGCGGTCATCCAACCAGATTCCCCTCCTTAAACCCAATTCTTTCTTTTCCTAATAAGTCCTCATCCTCCTCTTCAAAAGAAATATATGCTTCTTTGATTTCTTTGTCAAAACCAGACAGAACAAGAAAATATATTTAATTAATTATATCATTATTGAAATTAATTAACTAATATGAATAAGAAATATACACTATAAACTCTGATGTTAATAGAACATTTAAAGGCAATACTATTCCGCACAGTAGCTTGGCATCTCTGCATTAAAATAAATATTTATAGTTTGTAAACATTAAATTTTATATTATATACTTATGTACACATTTCTCATCTGTGACATTCATATTACAAAATGCTTAACTCATCATTACAATGACATGTATTCATTTGAATAACAGATTTTACGGAGCTGTCTACTACCTCATACAAGCTATTAAGTAGAGAAGATAAATTTCAAAAAGATTAATTAAATATTCTTTACTTTCCCTATTATATTTAACAGTAAGGAGAAAGTATTATCATGAAAAATTTAATCCCCCAATTTTTAAAAATATCTTTGTTTCAAGTCAAAAGTGGCGCTAAGAGGGTAAAAAAATTTTTAATGTGTTTATGTGTATATGTTTAACTTTTATTTTGACTTATATATCACTGGAACCACTCAACGGAAAAGGTCCCGGCAGTTGTCCCATTGATCAGAGTTAATTTGATCCAGAAATAAATAAGAAAAAGGAAGAACATTTTTTGACCTCTAATTTTTATTTTTTATTCTGTAATTTTGATGATAATGAACTATATTATTTTATTATAGTACATTTATATTACTTATTAAAGTCAAGGTTATATAGCATTGAATTTTTTCAATAATTATGCAAATATTTTATTGATATCAATTCACAACTTATGAATACTGTGAATTTTCCTCAAATAATTTCTCTCGCAAATGAATAAATTTATTTCCTCAACTCGCTCGGTCGAAATCAAATTTTAAAATCAGATGTGGCCAACACAGATAACTTAACAATAATAAATAATAAATTAAATTCCCCACTCCTGTTCTTCATCGTTGCATGTGACCACTGGTTATTATAGGCCCGTTGAACCTTATGCTTCCATATCAAAAAAAAAAAAATTAAAAGAATGGAGATTATTCTTTTAGTCTATTTTCAATTATCCCTTTGGTGGAAAAATTAATATAAATAAGGTCGGTGTCTAAATGGCCTCAAATGCCGAAAAAGACTAAAAAAAAATTAAAAATCACTTTCCAAATGAAATAATTTGAAGTGAATAGGTCTTTAGAAAGAGCGAGTCCAGCCATGAAAAGTACAATAATTAAAATCTCTAATATTCACTCAGGGACAATGAAGGCAAAGTCAAGATACGGAACACCTCTAGCATAAAAACAATAAGAGTGAACACACAGTTTAGTAGAGTTTGATTTTGGAGGTGCAAACAAAATGTCCTTGGCATGAATTTGTCTCAGAGGTCAGAAGATCTCAAACGTGTTGAGTATAAAATTTTTAAAAATTGGGTAATTTATATAGAAATGTGATTGGAAATTTTTTCTTTTATTTTATAGGGATATTGGCATTTTGTGTATTACTTAAATATCAATAACCACTTCATAAGAAAGGAGGGGGTTCTAAGGCCTTGTCAAAAAGTTCAAACGAACAAAGTCATTTACATGGGACACAATAAATGCATGTAGTTGCTAATCTTTCGTCCCGTTAGAGTCAAGAAAAGCAAAAAGTTCACTATCATTAGCTCATTAGATTACTTTCGTTTTTCAGTAGTTCTTTAATTATTATAACACTATTAGAAAGAAATAAATAGCCGAAGGTTGTCGAAAATATTAGAAAATTAAAATTAAATTTAGTAAATAATCAGAATTTTTAAGAATTAAGGTTTTTCCAGTGCTAGGGTTCAAAACATTGATAATAAAATAGATTTTACTTATTTTTCCTTGGGTGACTTCTTAATATTTCAATTCAAAATCTATAACCAAAAAAACTATAAATAAAACAGATTTCGGGAAATCAAGGATTATTTTTCATACCTTACATTATTATATTAATAATTAATTAACCTTAGCAGTCCCAACCTAGATTATGTTAATAATATTTTTGTTTATTAATTTGGTGGTAAAAATTCCGGAATATTCTATCTTAATCATTATTTAATTACAGTTACTTTTCTTCGCTCTCCAAAGAATGTTTTTACGCACCTTCTGTTTAGAATCCCTGCGGTAGATGGATGTATAAAGTCTATGAAAGAGAACTAAAATTTAGAATTAAAAATTTATTTCAGTATACACTCAAGGGATCACAACCTAATAAATACAGGGCTAATATTCGAGACTGTCATATCTCCCTCAATGCTAGTCTTTCATCAAGCGTGAATCTCTACCCTTTTCTAAATTTCTAAGCAAACTCTGAACGGGTAAATGATTTAAGAAGAAGAAAGTTTTGTATTTTTAAAATTTCCTGTTCTAAATTAAGACCAATACCAAGACGTTGATAACATAATTCTTTCAGCTTAGAATTCTCTCTTAAAGATAATAATTGTAATCGTATAATAATTTTGTACGTTTGTATGTTCTATTATTTAGTAAATTATTAAAGTAATCTGAACAGTAGATTTAATGAAAAACAAGATCATCTCCCAAACGATTTTATCTTTCCTACACAGAAGAGGCGTAGGTTTCCAAGTTGTTTTAGTTCGATAAGGAAATGTTTATAGTATGTTTATTTTAGCTGTGTTAAACTCGTTTTAGAGATGCTTGCTCATTTTTAAGTCTCCAGAAGCCACCTTATCATCCAGAAATTGACAAATGAAGAAAAAATTTAAGAAGTAGATGCCGATCTTTGAAATCCATTAAATTTCTATTAGTCTAAGCTAATAAGGATATATAATTCAAAACTGGATGATAAAATAACAAATATACGAATCCCAAATTAGAAATTAAAATGAAAAATGTATTTCAAATAAAAAGTTTTAATCTGTTTATTTGATAAGGCCAAAAAAAATATTTATAAAATTAGGTAATGTAATTAGCTGGTGATTAGTCAAGAGGTTCTAATCCTGAGTGGAAGGGAACTCAGGATCAAAACCATCTTCCTATAAAAATGTATCCAAAATTATCAGTGATGGCTCAATGATTGATTGGTTATAAATTATTTATTGTTAAAGAAGAATAACTATGATATATATATAAAAAAAAAAGGAATGATATTAAGAATTTAAATATAAAAGAATGTATGAGTCAAAGTCAAAGAAATTAAAAGCACCTGTCTTAAAATTCCAAGACCGTCCTCAGGGACAGCATGTGTGAATATTCATAAACATTCTTATCAGACTGTGAAGGTTAAAATTGATTCAAAATCGATTGAAATAATTTCAAATGACATCTTAGGAAATTGAAAGAAAAAAATAAATGAACCTCAAGGAAAAATGAATGATCCTCAATAGGAAAAATGAATGACCCACATAAAGAAAGAATTTGGAGGCTGAAGATCGCAAAAGCAACATAATAATTTTTTTATCGGATTAATCTGATTGTGTCAATGACTTTGAATATGAATGAACAAATTCAAATTTATAAAATAACAACTATGAATAATTTTTTAAAAGATAATCTATTTTTTTAAAATATATACAAAATATCACATAAATTTTGTGCAAATGCTTGAGTAGATATTTTATGAACCCTAAAACTTTTTAATGGTTTTATTTTAATGGATGCAGCTAAAACACTACTCTTAGAGAACTTATTAAACTAGGAAATATAAGAAACCAGTCAAAAGTATATTGTCGTTGTCTGTACTTAAGCGCATCTTTCTTTCCAATTATTTATATGATTTTATTGACATTGAATAAATGAATAAAAAATAAAAATCTCATATTTAAGGAAGTAATCACTTGGGCTAATATATTTCAAAGAGTATTTATAAAATAATTGTTTTATGAATTTTAATCAAGAGCAAATTTTGAGAAAATAAAAAATTATACATTAGTAAAGTACTAGTATTATTTTTTGATAAAAAGCTTCGCGGGTATGTAGCTTAAATATAGAATTTTAGCCTCTTTTCGTTTTTGAGAAATCTCAGTCACACAGACTATTTTTTCCGTTGAAATCTCGGCATCGATTTTTTTATAAATATATATATTACATATATAAGTAAGAAAAATTTAAAAAAAGACTATTTTCTTAGCAATTATAAATTGAAATGATTGATAAAATTAAAAATAGCATGTTATGCAGACATGGAGATGTAGAGAATTTAGCCTTTATTATAAATCTTCTAACATAATACAAAGAAAAAATTCCTGGCTAATTTTATAATGTTAATTAATTTTAATAAATCATCAACATTTATAAGAGCAGGGATTTCTTTTGCTGAAAAATGTTAAGTGTCAGGAATGTTGATATTAAAAATTCTTTAGTGAAATGATTAATTTTCGTCTATTTAAGGTGTTGATTTAGTTTACCCTATTTGGTTTTAATTTAGGTTTAAAATTTTTCTTAATTTGACAAACAAAAAACTGTTTTCTTTGTCTGGAGGTCAAATCATGATTGGATTTTAATTGATAGATTAAATGTCTCAAACTCAAGGGGGAAGTGATAATAAATTTATGCTAAACTAAATACTAGAGGCAAATGCAAAATTCCTCGATAATTTATGACTATTTATTCATTAACATACTAAAGGTCAATAGAAGATATTGATTGAAAAGTATTGATTTTTAAAAGATAATAATTTAAATTCGGTTCCTGAACAAGTATTTCGTTTTGAATACAAGATATAGTACTGTTTTGTTTTATCAACAATATAATAAATTTTATTTAAAACGGTGATATTTAAATTCAAGAGATTATTTTGATGACAATAAATAAAAGTTGAAATTAATGAATAAACAAATTATAAATTATCTTAGGAATTCTATAATAAAACAAGTAGAGCATGACAGGATGAGGAGAGCAAGACATTTGAAAATGAAAAAGGTCGCAATCGAAAAGAAATAAAATTTCCATAATATGAATGTATTTATATTATATAATATTTTAACTTGGAGAAGTTAAAGATAGGAAATCAAATAACCTCGATGCCGATAAATGGCTGGGTTTGAGATGTGTGTCTCCGTACCCAAAAGCACGAAAGAAATAAAAATATTTAATGTAAACAAATCTTCTACCTCTGCACCAAGGAACAGGGCATAAAAATAAAATTTTATTAAATATTAAAGAGGACTATTTAATAAAAAATTAGGAGCGTTTTATTTTATTTTATTATATTTAAAATTAATCAAAGAGAATAAATAATTTATTTTTCTAATTTTTATATTTGCTTGAATTATTTATTGCATATAGAATACCACTAGCCCTAAAATATCTGTAGTTGCCATGATGATAGTTGAAACCGAACAGGCGAACCTTAAGAATCGGATAGTATTCAATAAATTAAAATTAAAATAATAATAAATTTAATTTAAAAAATAAGACAAAGTGTTTACATTTATTATTAACAACTCAAATGTTTGACCTCGAAAGTAAAACGAACGTTTGGATTGAGAATTTTATACTATCCCCACCAAGGAGAAGTATGCCTGAAATGATCTTAAAAATTATCGATGAAAACTAAACATGAAAGGGATTTAGTATAACTGTAATTGTTTTCTTGGAGAAAGAACTTGGATTCTTAAAGTATTCTGACATTGAAAAGACCGAAAAAAAAAAACGTAAATGGAATTGAACGCTTATCAAAATTTTTGTTATAAATAAAAAAAATTTACAAGGCCAAGGAAACCATGCCTTCAACAAAAACCTGCGGATTAAATAATAAAAAGGTGCATAGCAAAGAGAGACAGTGTAGGTGTTGTTTTTTTCCTTGACTTATAAGTCATTATTAATTTGCAGATAAAGAACCAGAAAGAAGAAAAGAAATAAAAATAATCTCATATGAATGACTATCGAAAAATTGACTGACTTTCCAATACGAACAGATAGTAAGTTTGACTGCCTCCTATCCGAAAAGTTTTTCTAGAAAGTACCTGTTTTGATTTTTATACGATTTTTAAAAAAAAATATGGTGTGACTAAACACGCATCTTACCTAAGGTAAGGAAAGTTGAGTGATGAGCTGTCACACCAAATTTTTGGCGTCGGGCCTCCTAGACAGCCGTTTAATGTACAACCAATTTAATCAATATGGTTATTTAGTGTTGCTCAAGAGAAAAGAACAAAAAAAACCCAAAAACGAACGAAAGTAAAGAGGGCGCCTATTGGAGCGGATAAGTTTTAATGCATTTCAAAGATCTAATATTGGTTTTGGTATTTGGTAAGTTTTTTGGGAAATCTTGTTCACACACAAGTCACAGTCCATTTTTTTAGACTTAAAACGTATATTTCCGTTGAAATCGCAATACTTTCTTACTATATATTTTATATATAGGTAAGAGAAAGTAAAAATGGTATTTTGACCAGCAATTATTTTTAATAACTATTATCTTGATCTAGAAATCAAAGGAGTATGCGAATGTGAAGAATAGAGTGGGGGGTGATCATGATAAAAAACAAACGAGGCGTTTACAGTTTTCCAACAACAACTTTACTTGGGTTGCTATCTGAATGTGGTTTTTTAGTGAACCTTAAGCTAGTTTTGTTTGCTCTTGTTTTGAACGGCGCCAGAGTTGGAAGATAAACAAATTTCGTGGAGGTAAAATCAACTTATATAATAAGATCAATTCAGTGAAGTAATCGATAGGAAATTAAAACCAGTGGGCGTTCCTTAAAAATACTGCACATTCCGCTACTTGAAATAAAAAATAAATATACCGGTACCTATTCAACTTATCATTACCTATCTAAATTGTCAGTGCTGGTCATAAATGAGATCACTTATGTTTATTTCTCTTAATTTAAACTAATTTTTATGTTTGTCCTTTATATATTTATATAGGAAGTAATGTGAAGTAAAGTGAAAAGAGAGAAATAAAATTATTTAATTATGATATAAATAAATAATTAAACATCTTTTTTTTTCCTTAACTTTTAATAATTTAATAAAATAAAAATAAATATAAGTAGGACTTATTTATTTTTAATAATTGCACTAAGTCTAATGACGACACAAATCTAAGACAAAACATTGTCAGAAAAAAGTTCTTATAAAAAAAATAATTTTATTTACAATAAAATAAAATTTTTTACATTATATCGTCTCTCCGTCTTAAATAGGGTACTTATTATGAACTACTCTGTCCAGGAATGAGATGTAAGTTTGTAGAGCCCGTAAACTAACAATAAGTCTAACCCGTTTATTATTAAAATTTCTAATAGAAATTTTGGGTCAGAAATATTAAAAATATATAAAGTTAGCAAAGTAAAAAGCAGACAAAAGATGAAGACGAAAATTTTTTTTATAATCCTACCTATCTAAATATTTAATATATATATATATTGAGAAAGTATTGCGATCTCAAAAAAAAATTGAGATTTCAACGAAAATATACGTTGTGAGGCCCCATGAGTCTAAAAAAAATAGGTCTCGCAAATGGTCTGTCTTTGTGTGTATCTGTGTGTGAACAAGATTTCTCAAAAACGAAAAAACGTCCAAGGTAAATTATGTACCAACGTCGTTTGCACCTCGAAGCTTTGAATAAAATTGGCCAAAGAGTATTGGTATTTTACTGATGTACTTTTTTAGTTTTTCCATTTTCTCAAAGTTCGTTCTAATTATTTTGATTAAAATTTATAAAACAAATATTTATTAGGTTGTCTTTGAAATGAATTAACCCTTATCCCCCCTCCCCAAAAAATTCTATGGGGCCAATTTTACTCTTGTACGTTTTAAGATTTTGTGTGAATTTTTTCTTAAACTATTCCAATGATATTGATTAAATTGACTGTACATATAATAAATTGGATAATCTTTAAGATTAAGAAGTATTAATCATTTTCCACCTCAATTTAGGATTTTAAGAATTCCATAGAAAAGATAGGGCAATTCGCTCCCATGGTAACAAAATATAAATATTTTCAATTCTTCTCTCCCCCCCCCCCCCCCCTCCCTCCATGGCCGAGAGGCTAAAGATACTGACATTCTCAGTATTGATAACCTTCAAAGCTAGCCCTGTCCCTTGGTGCAGAAGTTAAGGTCTTGCTTCAAGTATCAAAGGTCACTGGTTCGCTTCCCGTCCTGACCGACAAAAGTTTATTTATATTATTAATATATTGGTATAAATAAATAAGGACGGAATCTACATGGCCACAAATACCGAAAAAGACTTAAAAAAAATAAACCTTAGAAACCAAGGGGTTCGGAACCCAGGCAAAATTTGTTTAAATCAATTGGATACCAATTGATATACCTAAATAAATATGCCTAGATGATCTATATCATAATAAATATATGCATGTATCGTTAAAAAGTCTAAATAGCCTCTGATGCCGAAAAAGAAAAAATTCCTATGTATGATTTTAAAAGAAATTTAATTAATTTAATTTAACTTTTTATAATATTGATGATTGATTAATATACACAAATGAAAAATCTCTAAAAATTAAAGATAATATAAAATTGTGTACCGGCCACTTAGGGGGTAGGGGGCCAGACGCAAAAAATCTGGTGTGACAGCACATTCCACAATTTTCTTAGTTAAGAGAAAGTTGAGTGATGTGTAGCAGTCACTCCAGATTTTTTCATAAGGTCTTGCAAAACTCCCCCGTCCTGAATGTGAGTGAAAAGATAGACCTTGGGGTTACTTCGAATAAATTTTTTTCTAATCCTGATACAAGATATTCGTGATACATCTTGTTAAATATTCTTCTGACCACTTAAACACTGCCACAAACCGACATAATAAGATTTGTTTCTTAAGAACAAGCTATTTACTATTTAATCAAGTAAATTTATTTGTGCTGTGTTTGTTCTATTTTTTGGTTCCTATAATATTTAATTTTAGTCAAAAAATTAGAAAAAATATAGTCCTGGGATAGAACAAAATATTAATATCATTTGATGAAATTTTAAATAGATTGATGTGGACACCACAAAGAATTAAATTGAATTGCGGAGAGCAAATAGCGCAAATTGGATTAAAGGAATTAATATTTAGGCTTCAGATATAAATAACTTCTTTTTTTTTTAAGTCTTTTTTGGCATCTGTGGCCATTCAGACTCAGTCATTATTTATGTGGTAGCCACTATAATAAAATAAATTTTTGTCGCTCAGCCCGGGAAGCGAACCACTGACCTTTTGGTACTTGACCTCTAGTTCTGCACCAAGGGACAGGGCATAAATAACTTCTTAAAATTACAATACATTCTTTTTTTCAAAGTCTAAACTATCTAATTAACTAGTTTAAACAACTAACTAATAATAATGTAATTATTTAAAATCTTTTAAAAAATATTTTGTGTTTCAGTTTGGATTAGATTTTATTATATTAATTCGAATAATTTATGGAATCTAAATAATTTATCAACTATGTAAGAGATTGAAAATACCAGGAATAGCATCAGAGAATCCAGTCAAATGTCTAATAAGTGAATATTCTTTAAACACGTTTAAAAGCAGTACATGGTTTTTTTTCTAATGAAAATTTTAACATATCTTCGTCATGTATGGAATTTTATTTTTTTTTTTAACATCTTGATAAATAAATGAGGTCGTTTATTTGATATTTGTGATAAAATTCAATTCTTCATCAGCGAATCATTTATTTCATCCTTAAATTTTCTTAAAACTTACCGCTCCGTGACACTGATCAGTAATTTTTATTCGTATTTTTAATTTAACTAATGGTTTAGGGAGTATGATAGAATTTTTTTATAACTAAAATACTTAAAACACCAAAAATAAATAAGCTTATTATTATAAAATGGATTTTCAGAGGCTTCTAAAACAAAAGAAGGGGATTTTTTGTCGGAAATTTTTCATTATTTCATTTTTCCATTTTTGCAAAATCAGCCCTACGAAAATGTCAGAATACGATTCGTCTATTTTTTTAAATCTTGATCCAAAAAGGGTTTTCATTGTCTTTTTATTAAAAGAGGTCTTGTGACAAATTTGCAATAAAGAACTTGTAAAAAAATAAAAGCCAACCATAATCCCAAAACAAAATTTTTGTGTAAACAATTGACAAAATGACAAATAATCTAACTTAACTAACACACTCGTTCTATATGACCATTTACCTTCTTGGTAATTCATTAATAATCTTGGTTGGAAAGACGATTGCTACCGGTTGTATATTTATATAAAGACTCTGCTGACGCACACTTGTGATATATTATAACTAATATTTCTTCTTTTTATTAAATTAAAATATTCAATATTAAAACTCTTGACACCTAATTTCCATTTCCTACATCTATATAAATTTTTGCATGTTAATTAAATTAGCAACTTTTTTTAGAATAGAAATGGTTAATAAACCCTTAATTTGATTTGTTTTTGATCATGGGCTACTGAAAATCCATATTTATGGATTTATTATTTATTAATTTATTTTAATTAATGATCACTGAGTATTTTAATTAATGTTTTACGAGTGTGTGTGGGGGGAATATTATTTAAAATAGTGTTATTTTCGCCTTTGGCCTTGTGACTGATATGGTCGCCTCTGATCATAAATTTCCCCACTCTTTAGCCTCCTTTTCTCTCTCATTTTATCACATATATAATTTGCTTTAAAATAAAATTTTCATATTAATTATATCGAATAAGTAAGAATATTATCGAATTATTGGTTTTCAAGGATATAACCAAAGAAAATATTGATACAATTCATAATAACATAATTTTAAAAATTTCTTTTTTATATGATTTAATAAATTAATTAAATATTCGTATAGAAATTTTCTCAATTAAAATTTTATTCAAACAAATCTTTCCAAATTTATTTTCCGGTTTGAAATTTTTTTGCCTTTATTTGTTTAGTCTGTTAAAATTTCCTATCCCGTATATTTTGG
>JAAAKE020138237.1:0-32893 GCA_010014785.2 Anisolabis maritima
AAGGATTTTTGTTTTTAATAATTTTTTTATAATTATAAAAATAGTTTTCATTTTAAAATTGTTTAAAAATATTTTTATAATCAATGTATTAAAAGTTTAAATAAAATATGTTTATTCCAAAAATTATTTGAAAAAATTCAATTTTTCTAAGGGTTCCACTTATTTGCACCTCAGTGTATATGGCCTTAGATGCCGAGGACTAAAAAAATCTGATGTGACGGTCGCATATCACACAATTTTCTTTTACCTAAGATAAGATTAAAATCCAAAATTGAGGGCCCCACACTATTTTGAGGTGGAAAATTAAAGATTAATTAATTTATTATATGTACAGACAATTTAATTAATATTGTTAGAATAGTTTAAGAAAAAATCAGAAAAAAACTAAAAAAGTACTTCAGTAAAGTACTAGTACTCTGGGAAATTTTATTCAAAAGCTTCGAGGGGCATGCGACGTGGGTACCTAGCTTAAATATAAAATTTCAGCCTGGTACGTTTTTTCGTTTTTGAGAAATCTTGTTCACAGACACATATACCATTTTGCGAGACCCATTTTTTAGACTCAGAGGACCTCAAAACTTGTATTTCCGTTGTAATCTCGATCGCAATTACTTTCTCACTTTATATTACATATGTAGGTAAGAGAAAGTAAAAAACCTCATAAATCTTTTTATCGATAGCATTCAGCCACAGGAATCCTTTCGAGGTTTAGCACTGTCTGGTCAATTGTTCTTTTATGGTCAACTCTTGTAGCTCATTTTTATCTGATTCCACAAATCCATTCAACTTGAAAATTTTGTTTATTGTCTGTCAGTTGTTAATAATTTATTTTGTTAATGCGGCTCCTGGGGTTATATTTCATAAATATACAATATATAAATATTAAATATCTTATCAAAAGCTACCGATCGTCATGAAACACATTTCTTCCCTCTAAATTGACTTAATTTTTGATTCCACCAAAATGTCATTTGATTAGTTTCTGTTAAAAAAATATTGGAGTGATAAAAACAAAAAACTAAATACCATATACCAACAGTATTTGTTTTATCCGTATTTATAGATGATGAGACTAGTCAAATTTATTAATATATTTTTTTTATGTAAATTCACATATTGAATTATTCATAAATAGAATAATTATAATAATTACCTGGAACTGTTCCTTTTTTTGGTCGAAATTAGATTTTGTTTTTCGCTTTTTCCCAATCCATTTTATTTTTGTTTTGAGAATCATTTAATCTTACAACCAGCCTGTGGATTAAAGGCTAAGAATAAATAAATATGGTACGCTCTGCTTTTTTCATCTAGTGATGAACATTTATTATAAATTGAATAACGAATTTATTTTTTTTTTTATATGCTCTGAGACGATTGTATTATATTTATAGGCATAATGTGTAAATAAAGTAAAAAGTTCAAATAATTGTTGCTTAAAATTTCCCATTTCATCTTTTCCATTTGTAACAGGATGAAATGGAAAATTATGATATATTTAATATTGTATATATGTTGTGAAATTGATTAATTCGTAACATCGATTTTCACTAACTTTTTGATTAGGAACACCATGATTTGCAAATATTTTACATGAAATAACACTATTTTATGTTGATGAAGAAACCTCTTAAGCTATCCAGGATATGCGTCAATTAATAAAAACATGTATCCAACTTGACCTGGATCTGCGAAGTCATTGTGAATTTTATACCATGGAATATCAGGTACATTCCGCTAAAGAGGGGTTTGTGTTAGGATATTTATCCCACAGTCGTAGTAGTACAATTCCCCATTTGCTCATCACTAATAGTTTCTTGTAAGAATTTTCATTTTAACTATGCCACGATGTATTGAGTGGAGAAGATCTAAAATATGTTTTTTTTTTTTTTCAAAGTTTTTGGAACTTTCACTTTATCTTCTCAAACCAAACCTTCTTTTATAAGAGGTGATTCGTTTCTTTTATCAGAATATGATTATAGGCTGACCTTGTTCTTAAATGATATAATTATTTCTTAAAGTTCAATATTATTCTTAGTCTTCTCGATAATTGAGTTTAAGGGTTGATTCAATGAACATAATTGATTCATCAAAATTTACTCTTTCATATTTGCATTGGTCATATGTCTGTAGAATTAATCAGAAATTATCATTTCACGTCCAGGCCGGTAAACTAATTCATTACAATTCATAATTCATGTCCAACAAATCATTCTCCGTGATATTGTCTGTGGTAAGGGTTTCGAATTGAATATTGAATATTTCCAACAATGGAGATGATCGGTTATGATTTTGGATTTCCGATGGACTAAAAATTAAATTTTTTTAGTCCAAATATAATAGTCAAAGCTTCTTTCCTAGTTTGGGGATAATTTTTTTTTGCTTGGTTGTAATATTCTTGACCAATAAGCTATTGGAATTTCTTCACCAGTGTTGCAAATGACTTCTCCAAGATCTTTCTCAGTGGCGTTCACTTGAAGAACAATTGGTTTTTCTAACGAGTAAAAGTTTAAACTTTTCTCTGAGGATGTCGGTTTTATAACTTTTTGAAAATATATTTCTTCTCTACCCCATTTCCATTCAGTGTTTTTCCTAAGTAATCTATAAAGTGTTTCTAGATTTGAAGATTTTTGAGGACTAATGAACCTTCATAGAAATTTTTGTCCCAAAAAATTGCTAAATCTTTTATATTTTTAGGGGAAAACCTTTACAAATTGCCTCAATTTCCTCATTAGTTGGATGTATGTCTCTCTTTATTTCATATTTAGATATGAACTATATTTTATTTTTAATGAATTAATTTAGAAGTTTAAAATAATAATTTAATATTTTTTTGTCTTTTCGGGACCTGAAGCCTTATAGACTTTAAACAATTCATTCAAAGATATAAATTAACCTGGCATATTTATTTAGAAATGGTATGCAATTGTTTTTTTAAGTCATTTTCGGTATCTAAGGCCATTTAGGTTCCTTATTTATTTATATTAATTGATAGCCAATATAATATAAATTTTTGTCCCAGGGCGGAACCACTGAACTATAGTGTATGAAGCAAGACCTTTCCCTCTGCACTAAAGGACAGGACATCCAATTGGTTTAAATATTAATATATATATTTTTTTTGTTTCTTGGGCATCAGAGACCATGTATATTTTAAACAATTACAAATGTATTTTAGTAACGACACTTATTATCCAGGCATATTTATTTACATTAATAGGCTTTTAACGTCATCAATATCGATAATTGTCAATATCTTTAACTTCTCGGCCACGGGGAGGGGGGATAATTTTATTTTAATTACTATAAAATTTGATACCAATTGTTTTAAATAAATATGTCTGGATGATTTGTATCGTAATTAAAATAAATTTGTATCGTTTAAAATCTCTATGGCCTCAGATGCCGAAAAGACTAAAAAAATGTTTCAGCTCCATTTCTCATTACAGCTTGAACTTTGGGTTTTTTGGCGTGTTTCACAGTTACGCTTTCGATTGCTTTAAATGTATTTTTCTACCCGAAGTATACATTATCGCGTCTCTTTTCAAGAGAGAAAAAAGGCCTTTACAGATTCAACTTTTAGATCGCCATCGGAGCGATAATTTAAAGGTGTTTAGAATAATGAAGACATCGGGCCGCAACCAGAAAGGTCCAAGTTTAGTTATTTTTTATATCCTCTACATCAAATAAAATTATTTCAACAGGTTTGAATTTTAAAAAACTCCAGTCACTTGGAGTGCTGACACGTTCAGCTATGGAAATGATCGTGTTTTGTTGGCCTACACATGAGATTTCAAATACCCCCACAGAAAGAAATCACATAGTGTCAAATCACAAGATTGCGAGAAATCACCCGGCCAGGGATCCTCTCTCGTAGCAAGCCCATTGTTGTCATCGATCTGTGACAGGTTGCGCCGTTTTGTTGAAACCATACTTCTTCAGCATTCATACGATCAGACAACAAAAACTCAGAAAAAAACAGAAATGGGGAAGTTGCGTTCTTTATGGTATACCCTTTAGTAGGTATATTTAACACTATATTCATATTTTGTATAATTAAAAACACTTTATGAAATTTGATTCTATATAATTAACTCAATACATTCGTTCTCTATCCAAGACCATAGATATAAATATATAAAAATATAAATGCGATAATATAAAATTATAATGATTTCTTTGCAAAAGAGTGCTGAACTTAAAATTCGGCTAGAACACCAGACCTTGGGGCCCAGGTCACATTGGTAATTATGAAATATTATTGACAAATCAAAACCAAAACACCTACACGAAATGTCTATATTTCATATATTATCTGGATTTATTTTGTATGGATTAAATCGATGATTTTTCTAATTGCATTCGTTTTTATTCCTAAATAATTAAAATAGAAAGATAACCGATTATTTGAATATTGGATCTTATTTCTTCTTTTGTTGCGGATCGAGTGGGTGCATCGGCGAAGGCAAAATTATTTATAATCCAACGAAATGAAATTTTACAAAACAATCAATACAATAATCTAATAAGAAAAATATTTGATGGTTACTTTTCTATTCGTTAGATGACATCATTATGAATTAGGAAATGATAATATGATTTCACTCTTTCTTTCTTAATTATTATCATGAAACAGGCCCCGAATACAAAGATAATACTAATATGATGGTTATATTGAAGTAATTTGTCTGTTATCTTCTGTAGATAAACTCCTAAATCAAGGGCTCATTTAGGATGTTAGCGAGCTAAATTTATACTTTTTCACAGGGTTTGTTATAAAATAGTATAATTAAGAACCCTCAAAAATCGAGCTAGAATTTTTGCTTCCCAAATTTTCTTTTTTTTTTGAGAGTTTTCAAAGTTGCAATATTTCTTTTTCATTTTTGTTTTATCTGCATTCTTCAGGTCATTAAATCATTTCAGCCTATTTTTCCTGTTTTTTTTCTTCAAATGGTCGTTTAATAGATAGATAACGAATGTTTTAAGTAGATGTTAAAAATGTCGACCCTCATCTTCAAGTCAGATATCAATGGCAACTTGCGAAAATAATTATTAATAGACATATCTTGTTACGTCCCTTTTCAAATTTTGTAAAGTACTGGATTTTAAGATACTCAAGAATAAAAAATTCTCAAATGAGGTGATCATAACAAGATAATATCTATCAATAATGTTTTTTTCGCAAGTTGCCAATGACACGTTTTGAAGACTAGGTATTTTTTTCCCAAAATTGTATTGTTTGTTAGCTAAAATCTTGTGTGTATTTGTTATAGGTTAAGGAAACTTCCCAAGTCAAGATATACTTTTTGGAGGTAATACCTAGAGTACGTCTGATTTCATAAGATTGGGGATCGCCTCCCTCTTTTGTTTCAATTCGTCATGTCGTTCAATCATAATCGTATTTACAGACACAGATAGTCTATATTACTTTTTTGGACTTGTGGAATGATGAGCTTTTTTATAGACTAACTTAGGGAAATTAAAGATTAAAATACAATACTTTGTTTATAAAAATATTTATATTACACCATATCTTATATAAATGAATTTTTACATTAAATAAAAATATATTTATATTTACTCTTATTTTTTTCTATATATAGAGTTTATATATAACCAAAATATTTAGAAATATATTTTTATATACATTTCATATATAGATATGAAGTATTTACATGTATGTATATTTTATTTACTATCCAAATTCAAACATTTATAATAATAATTAATATCTTATTAACATTTAATGACGATTAAAAAGATATGTAATATTAATAGTAAAGTTTTAATTATTTAGATAAAATCAAGCTTAAAATTGCGTAATTTTTATTTTATCTCAAATACAATTGTATAGATTCTTTTCAAATTAAATTTTTTAATTATAATAATTTTTATATATATTTTAATTATTATAATTTATATACGTTTTTTTTTTTCAAAAGAAAAAGAAAGCTAAAGATAACCAGATATTCTCGTTATTATTCATCAGCAGTCGTCACCCGGTATTTCCCGGAACAGTGATGGTCTATGGGAAAATTTTGATGGGGAAATTTGAACATTGTTTGCAATTTTTATATTTATTATTATTTGCTAATTCTTTGTGTCTGCTACTCATAGACGAACGACGACTATCGCACTGACATTATTTATTGTTGTTAAAATAGAGATTTGTTATGTTTTTTTAAATTTACATAAAGAGAAGGTTGGATTATCAAACAGTCTTTGGTAGACAAAATTTATATATTAAGCATATAACAATATATTATATATATATATTAGTATGAGAATACACCATAAATATATATTCATTTAAGATATGTTTGAAAAATCAATTTTGACTACCTATGGAGATAAATACAACCTTCAAATTTTGAAGTATTTTTATACAACCAAAGACTGTCTGTTTGCTCATACTGCTTTCTCTTTAAACATATTATTTATTGTGGTTTTCGTCTAGGGGTGGTTTAGTTATCGAGAAATCTTGTTAGTGGTCCGTGGTATTCGAATGATTGGCAACCGCTGTTCTATAAAGTGAGTTGTACTATAGTGAGTGGTACCAGTAAATCTTTCTCCTCCCTAATTCTTCGTTGATTCGCGTGATAATTTAAACTATGTTTAATAGATATAGGCAAAAGAAATAGTTTTTAAATTTTTATAAACTTACTAAAAAAATAACAAAAAAATTAGAAACCTCTTTAAAAAAGTACCCGAGACAGACGACACCTCCGCCTCCTCCTTCCCCAAATGATACGATATTGATATGATATAATCGTTTATAAAAGAATTTACATTTTCTTTTGAAATACCCAAGTCAATTCTCTTTATATTTTTTTAAAGAAATTTTTAAAAGCATTGTCATTAGCCAGAGTTTCAGAAATTTCATCCTTTTTCTTTTCTCGTTTTATTTTAATTAAAATAATTTCAAGAATATTTTATAGAAATTTTATTGTAACCTTCTCTCGATTATTTATTTATTTTCTTCAGGATTCTGCATTATGAATAGAAGAGGCATATACACAATTTTTTTGGATTAACTGTTTGTTCATTTGTATAAGAATCCCAAATTCAAATTTGCCCAGGACCTCTAGAGAGTATAAAGCGCGCTTCATTTATATTCGAAAATAATGATGATTAGAAATGAGGAAATTATATATATATATATAATCCATATTTTGTTTATTTAAAACTAAGATACTATGAAGTTAATTAATTAATACAATAATGTAATTTAAAAATTTCTAAAAACGGTGTAAAAGCGTAATATTCGATTTAATGAGATATGGCTATTATATCTATAAAATACTTTTAATTGATATTTCAAAAATATATAGTTTATTTTATGAAAAAAATTTTATTAAGAATTAGTTTAAAATAAGTTATCGTGGACCTTTAAGGCCTTAAGTTTGTGTAGGAGGGATTGTCATTCTTAAAAAATTTTTTCATAAAAAGTTCAAAAGCTTTCTTAGCATGAAAAAATGTGTCTTATTTTAAATACTGAATATTAAAATATTAGATATTTAATAATTATATTATTGGATAATGAATAAAATAAATATAAAATTTTCAAAAGAATGTAAAATAAATATTAGAGTAATAAAAAAAATAAAGCCTTTTTCTTTAAGAAAAGTTCTTTAGGGGCGATTAATGTTAATTAGATTAAAAATAATTAATTCAAATAAAAAGGAAATTGACGATAAAATAATTATTTTAGAATATATTATTCAACTTATCTTAGTTTTTTCTGAGATCGAAATGGTAACATAACTTTTTTTTTAAATTCTACTTATAATTTTTTCTGGGAAAAATATTTATATAAAACCTCAATACATTTTTTACAATTACAATTTGTTCTAAAACTTAATACCATCTAAAATCACAAGCCTTATTTATACATTTTTTAAAATAAAGTTTCATTCAATTAATTGAATGGACCTATGTCTTTTGAATTTGAAAAAAATATAAAATTGCAAGTTATTAAAATAATTAAAATAATAAAATTATTTTGATTCTTGCCCAGAAATAAATTTCCAGCAGTTTATATTTATATTTATTAAGGAGGCTTTTACATAATTTGGGAACTTAACAGCTTATCTTCTGTTAAGTTGAAGTTAGATTCGATACTTAAAATTTTGTTTCAATGAAGTCGTTAGCCCACATTCGTGTAAACGGACTCACAAAAATATATATATTATCCCTCAAAGGTAATTGGACAACCTGTATTTTTGGTTTCGTCTTAATGAATAATTAGAAGAGCTACATGAAATTCAAAATAATCAAATTTCATATTTTACCTATTATTAAATTTATTATTTTTGAATTCAAAAGGATGGAAGGCAGGAGCATCCAAAATTGTAAGGCCTGTGAATGCTAAAAGAATTGAGGCTTTTCTAGTCAATTTTATTGTCCCATCTTCAGTCATTGATTTATTATAAAGTATCCAGAGTTAGTTATAAGGGCTCAATACTCCATATAAGATGTATTGTTGATATGTGTAAAAAATCACGATGCACTGCTCTCAATGACTTATTTTGTGAGAATGATTCATTCATCATTGAGAGCATTGCGTCATTTTTTACACATATCAACAATACATCTTATATGCATATATTGAGCCCTTATAACTAAAAATTCATAAACCAAGATTCTTGAACATTTTAGGTTTGTATTTGGTTTTGATCTGGAATTGATTTGTGGAACAGTCTGACTGGCTACGTGATTAAAGTCCTCTTCCCCTTTTATTATAATATTTGTCAAGTCCTAAACTACTAGAGTTGTGTGAAAATTTTATTTATTTCAAGCGCTTAGCTCAGGTAGAGGGAGGTCAAATCATTCTTGTTAAGGTTTTCTCTATCAGGCGAATTTCGGGATGGCTAATGCGTCGTTTACTAGCCATGGCTAGTATGAAGATGTTTGTTTATTGAGCATTATTTCTATTTCTATTATATATTTATTTTTGTATTTGTTTTGTGTTATATAATTTGTAAATTTGCATTTGTATTTAATTGAAATTAGCTACCGGGGATTTATGCCTCTAAGGAAGTAGATAAATTTATTTATTTTTTATTTTTATATATTTATATAAATATAATTAATGTGTAATTAAGCTAATGAACCTGAATTCGGAGCTCCCATATATATATATATATATATATATATATATATATATTGTAGGTGTCTATTTTGTGCTTGATTAATATATTTTAAAATTAAAAATTATTTTAAGCAACCAAAATTTTAATATTATATGTTTTTTCTCTAAAATTTTAAATCTTTTTTAGATGTAATAGTCTTGGGTAGTCGGTAATTTCGCAAAGATAGCTACTCCTGGCGGAATAGTAAGAAAAAAGCACCATAATAAATATAAACTGCTGAATATCAAGCTTTATTTATTCTAGGTCTTAAATAATAAAATATTAAAAATGAAAACCAGCTACTTCATCAGTCTACTAAGATGAATTTAATCAACCAAATTTTTCTACCAGTGCATATTGCTCAAAATATTTGCAATAAATTAAAGTTAGTGGACCGAAAAAGGAATTGGTTTTCTCAATTCAACAAAATTCCAACCTCTTTAGAATAAAAAATTTAATTTGATAATAATTCTAAATCAAAATAAAATGGTGACAAGTATTTTTCTTGAAGAAAATACTTATAAATATATAAAAAGTTTTTAAAATGTAATTTTAACAAAATAAATAATCAACAAATTATGTTTTAATTTGTGATAAAATATCAGCTGTTTTTTCTCTCGGGCAGTCGCAATTCAAGTGAGGGTTTTAACTTTACAAATGGATTCAATTTTATGACTTTTGTAGCAGCAACAGGAACAGGAAGAGGTCTTGGAGGTTGTACTAAGGCCATCGGTACAAGAACAGTGGCAGAATTTGAGCTCGTAGTAGGAGCCCTTAAAGCCACAGGTTCAGGCTCTCTAGTTGAAATCAATTCAGCCGTTTGAGGATGCGATTTTCTTTTAAATGATGCTGGATTTATGATCATATTTTTTTGTGTAGTAGACATACTAATGACCGAAGAAGTGTGAGGCATGTGAACTGACGACTGGATGATTGGAGGGGATGCGTTTGGAATCACGACCACATCCCTTGAGGTCAGATTCATTCCAGTTGGCATTCCTTTAAAAGGAAAATGTTGGAAAATATTTATTATAAAGGATATATAGAGGCTGTAATTTTATTTAAACAACACGATTATAGCTGGTGTAAAGTTAGAAGTCAAAAATGGAAACATATAATATATACTGAAGGCATTTGCTTATGACAAATGACGATTACAAGATTTGCTACATAGAAATTTAGCAGCCTCTGAACTCTCTTAATCACACTTGTTCAAGTGCCATAAAAAAGTTGAACTCTTACAAAATTTTTTTTAAGAATTTATTCAGTTCACAGTTTGATTATTTGAAATAAAATTATATAAATATTTACTTCTGCTTAAATTATTATTTTTAAAATGATTCATTTAAGAATAACTCTAATTATAAAATTGTTTTATAAAATAATAATCTTTTATTTATAGTCTTCTTCGGCATTTGAGGCCCTAGAGACTCTTTCCAAATTTATTTAAATTAATTTGTGGCCAGTATAATTTATTTAAATTTTTTTCATTTATGGACCTGAAACAAAATCTTTCCTCTGCTCAAAAGTGTCCTATTATAAAGACAGGACCTATCAATGTTTCGTTCCATTTCCATATATACTGGTAATTTAAATAATGACTTTTTTCGGAGTTATCTTCGAATATTATTTTTTTGTTAAATAGCAAATCTTTTAAAAAATTTACCATTTTGTATAAGGGCTTGTGTAACAGGACAATCACGATGTTGGAGTAAAATCGATTTCACTTCACTTAATTCGTTCCTCAAGGCGAGAATTTCCGTCTCTAAGTGATTATTTTTACTTTCTAATTGATTGGCTCGAATTTCCAATTCATAAACCCATTTTTTACGTTTTTGTCGACATCGCATTGCAGCGGCTCTAAAATAATAAATATAAAGATAAATAAAATATAAAACAATTCTCAAATTAACCAAATTACGATCTTTTTGGGCCTTATTTTACTTTATTAATGTAAAGTAACAACAACAAAACTGGATAAAAGGAACAAGATTAAATATAAATATTAGACAAATTATAAGGCCTTGAGGAATCATTTTCTTGCTTTTAAATTTTAATTTCAACGAAAATACAAGTAATGCTGTCATTTTGATATTCTTTCGTTGATTTGTTCGAAAGAGAGATGACGCTTGATGAGGAAGGTGAAAAAAATTTCCAACTAGTGAAGAAAATAACAGTAATTCGAAAAAATCAAACAGTATTTAAAGTCCAAGTTAAAACGGAAAGGTTTTTAAAACTAATTAAAAGTAATTTTATAAAATCTTTCAAATCAAAATCTACTGATACAGTTAAATAATTTTTTGATGAATAATAATAATAATTTATAATAATAATAGATTAATATGAATTTGGTTATTGTTTAAGATCTATTGGTTTTAAAATTGATTGATCTAGTTTAAAATGAAAATGATATCTAAAAGGTGTGTATTTGATTCGTTTAAATACAAATATTGATAATAAAGGAATCTAAATATATGAATATTTTTGGCCTAGTATATTTTATTTACCTCTGCTGACATCTTGGGACAATATGTCATCTATTTACAGGACAAAGGTTGTTGAAAATAATGCCTCCTGCAATCGTCATTATTGTAGATTTACAATGGACCAGTATAAATAATGTCGATTTGCTGCCAGGCTATATACTATTCAGGATAGTGCTCCTTATTTTCCCTTATTTTTTTATTTCACCCCCAAAATCTTAATTAAAATGTTAAAAAAAACTAAAAGCTCTAACAAAAGAGTTGGAAGAATGCATTACCCCCTGCTTAACTTAAAAATTCGTATATTTGTTTTGGGTGTCGCTGAACACGAATATTATTTATTGTCTTTTCGAAATCTGAGGCCTTATAAACAAAAAACGATATATGTATATATTTACGAAACAATGATCCAGGGATACAATACGATACAATATAATGTCAAAATAGACTTTTAACAGTTCACATTTGTCAATATTTTAAATAATGAGGAAAATTTCAATCCATGTTATGTTATATTAAAATATTAACGTCTAAAAAATCACGATTATTGGAATATTAATAGATAAACAAATAATTTTAATTATTTTATTTATATAAGAATAATAATAATAGCAACGACCATAACAAATTTTTTAATTTTTACAATATTATTTTTTAAATGTTTTTTTCCATAATTTGAAATATAGTAACAACCTTCAACTGTTCGTATTCAGCTACATCCAAAACATAAGTGTACTGATTTTTAATAGATGAGAAGCCAGGTTCAGCAATAAAGCAGCCTTTAGATGCTCAATAAAAACTCAAAATTGAGACGTTTTGAACATGGTTTACTAGTTCATCATCTGTCTGATTTGATCGTGATATTTATGTCCAAAAATGGTCAGCTTGTATTTGAAATATATATAAGAGCTACAATTGTTAATTTATGATAGTCTTGTTGTGTGAAGGTTAAACAATTAAAACACAATAACTATTTTCTTCTTTTTACCAATTTTTAAGTTAAAAGGATGGAAAATAATAAAGTTATATTCAAAGTTCTCCAAACTTGCAAAAACCCTATGTAATTGCTTTTTAATTTTTAAAATTCAACCTCCAGCTTGAACGGGTTAATGTATTTCAAATTCGTTCTTTCGAGCTTTCAGTTTGTTTGTTAGTTTTTAGAATTTTAATTAATATTTGGGTGAAGTATAAGAAATTTCATCTTTGCGAAAATAACGGCCACCCTACTATACAGTTTGCTTTATTATTATTGTTTATTATTATTTATAATGTTAATGACGATTGCAGGAGGTTTGAACTTTATTTTAACAACCTTTGTCCGGAAACCCGAGAGCTGCCAAAACGTAGGCAGAGGGAAATAAAAAATCTGTGTACAGTCACCCATCTCATCATGAAAGCAAATAAAAAAATGCTGGGCCGAAAATAGTCTTCTATTCGGATTCCTTTATCTACTTTGCAGTTTTTCTCCCAATTTTTTTCTTAAAAATTTTGAGATTGTCTGTATTTTCAGTATAATCCCAGTTTCTTTTTGAGAGAAGAGAATTGAAAAATAAAATATAATGAACTTACCTATTTCGTTCAAGACGATGCCTCTTCTGTTCAGGTTCATTATTTGAATCTTGATTTGATTTATATGAAGAGATTATATTTTGTCTCTGCAAGGTTACTGGTTTAGAAACTTTTATAACTGGTCGTACTACCCCGTTGGCTTGTCTTGTTAAAGTTTCTTTTAATTTCTAAAAAATAATTTCAATTAATATTTAAGAAAATGTGTATAAAGATTTTTTTAATGGACAAGTTCCTAAATTGCAGCTCTAAAAAAAATTTATTTGATTTTATTTATTTGTAATTAAATATAACAAGAGAATTTTGTAAAAAAAAATTTAAACGCAGGTTATCTATGCATTTGGGCTACAATTAAAGGCTATAGATTTTTGGTACTTTTCATCAGTAATCATTTATTAAGTGAAATGCCTAAAATGTAAAGATGATGGATGGTGAATGAATTTAGAATTAACAAAAAAAATTACTTGTTTTGCTAGAGAAAGTCGTGCACCCTCATCTGCTAGAGATGAAGGAGAAGGTGTGGTTGTGGTTTTATCGTTCTAAAAAAAAAAAATAATAATTAAAGACTTAACACATATTTAGCCACTAGAAAAAAAAAGAAACAATATCCCTTTTTTGCATAAATAAAAATATATAATTAAAAAATAAATAACGAAGGAAGCCCAGAGTTAAAAAATATGTTCATTATTTTCAGACTAATAAATGATCCTGAAATGGGGTAGATGGGACCACCAAAAATGTAACTTATCTATTTAAATAATATTGTCAGTGTGTGGGAACGTAAAGAAATCCTGTTGAATTTCATTTTATGAATTTAACATAAATATTTTAATAGATATAGATATATAGTAGGCATAGTAGTGAATACATATTTCAATTTGATGAACTTTTGGTACAGATTTGTCTAAAGAAATAGTTTTGTCATTTTTCATCTCTTTTCATGATTTGTTACCATTAGTAAACTTTCATTTCTTTCAGTTGATTTGAGAAATTTATGTCTGAAGTTTAAATATAAAAAATTTTAGGATTGGTCAGAACACTCCAAAATTTGAGAAGTAAGCAATATATAATCATCAATTATATATTTATTTTCTCAAATTAGTTAGAACTAACTAAGAAATAAAAATCTAATTTGAGAAAATAAATATATAAATGATAAATATATTTTGTTTGCATCTCTAAATTTGACATACTAAGTCTCAAATATGATGAGTCATCTTAAATATGAAATTTGATCAAGTGAAATTGAACTATACGTGTGGAATTGCTGGGAGAATATACTTTACAGGGGGCTATTAGACAGCTAAAAGTACTTGATTCTTGTTTATAAATTTCCTAATTCATGTTTATCTGTATAAAAAAATCTAGAAACGTCAAAATTAGGCCTCCTTATCAAAATTAGGATTAGGATAAATGGCCACGAAAAAATTGGTTATCGTTTATTTCCCCCTCCCCCCTCCTCCCGCGTAAAATATTCCGGCGCTTATGAAGCCTCTTTTAATGAACGTTTAATCTACCTTTTCTGTTAAAATGAGGTCCATTTAAATTAATATCTAGATAGAGAAATTCATTCAAATATTTAAAAAAAAATCCAGTGAATAGGATAATTTAACGAAATGCGAGGAATGATTTGAAATATTGTTTGCTAGATAACAATATTTATTTTAAATTTATTGGTTAACAAGGTTCGTTGATAAGAAATAAATATATCATATTCAATATTAATAAAAAAAAATAGAGGTATACTTACTTTTGCGGAATTTTCTTGTGGAATTGCTGGGAGAATATACTTTTCATGGGGTAATTTCATAAAAACAATATTATTATCTTGAGTTGTTGATGAAGTAGGAGATGGCAATAATATTTGAGAGGTAGTTTCAAGTTCTTGTCTTCCAAAATCAGTATTGATAGAGGAAGATTCCAAATCTCGAGAATCCAATCTAAATAATAAATTAACATTTAAAAATCTTACCACCATTTAATCTATAATCACTAGGCTACTTAATAAAACTAGAAAATTTTCCATATATTTAAAAGCAAATTCGTAGTGGCCCCTCAAAATAATTTTTGGCTCTTAACGACTTAATAGTAGGAAAGACACAGCAAAATAACTTATATCATCAGATAAAGAATTTCTCCAAGTTTGCATACAAAATAGGCGCGATGGAGTCATATTTTCATAGGGTCGCCCTTGATCATCTCAATACTGAACTTGCAGGTCGTGCTACTCGAGATGCCTCCCCTTTTATTCATGACCTTCGCTGTCACCTAACTTAACTCTATACATATTTCCGTATAGGGATTCATTAAAGATCGTGTGTTAATGTGACCCCTATGTCATGAGATTTAGCAGAACTGCGTGAAAGGATGACCGATGCATTCGTTGGTATTGACCTTGGGAGGTAAGTGTGGCAATTACTTGAATACAGGTAGTCTGCAGCATCATCAAAGGTGCTCATATCAAGCATCAGTAAGGTACAGACGTATATATTAAAATCAGAAAGATTCTGTATCTGTTGGTATGAATTGTTTTGCTGTGTCTTCCATTGTTATTGTACTATCAATATTTTGAACCCCGGATAGAACCCTGTCCCTTGGTGCAGAGGTAGAGCTTTCGCCTCACGTACCAAAGTTCAGTGGTTCACTTTCCGTCCTGAGCGACAAAAATTTATTACTATTATATTGGCTACCAATTAATAGAAATAAATAAGGACGGAGTCTAAATGGCCTCAGATGCCGAAAAAGACTTAAAAAAAAAAAAAAACCCGGATAGACTTATAAATAACCCTATATAACTTGGCATAAGATTTTGCGTTGTTAATTTAAAATGCCGAATGCTTGGGTCTTATTTCATCATAAAGATAGAAGGTCTTCACACGTCTGTCATTCAGAGAGATAAAAAACAACCGTTCATCGGATGGATACATTTTAACTATTATATAAATTATTTCTTATAATTCTTAACAACAATGAATTTATTACAATAATTGATATAGTAAAAAAATAAATTTGAATCATTATTACCTTGGTTTTTTTGTTAAGGACAGTGGATTAGATGGAAGTGAATCCTCCGTAGGAAAGATATGAGGTGTATGTAGAGTATCATCAGGATTTGATAAGGATGAAACTCCAAGTCCAACTTCTGACAAGGTACTTCCAGTTTTGACAGCCTCTGCGGCTTTCCGGAATGTCTCCTCAAAAGGATTTTGTAAATCTTGAAAAAGTCCCACTTCTTCACAAGTTTTAATGAATCTGGTTGGAGTTGGAGTTTGATCCGCTGAAAAATATTTCATTTATATTTTATTATATTTATATTTCATTTCATTTACATTCAGTATAGATTTAACTTTTTAGTTCAGGTCCTAGGAATAACAAATTAAATTTATTATTTATAGATTAGTTAAATTTTTATTTTTCCACATATTTATTTTTATCTCTGACACCTAATTATTAACATGGCCATAGCCAAAGAAAACACAAAAGAATGCTTCTCCATCACATTTAGATCTTGTTTACAAAATAAGGTCAAATAAATAAATAACTGTAGATTGTTAGAGTTTTTTACTAATTTTAGAAAAAATTTTGTTGGCATTTTCATCAGGGCATCTAAAGAAGATAAATTTTCTTTCAAAGAGGCAAAATAATAACTATTTTTCAAAATTTATTTCGAAAATTATTATTATTATCTTTGCCTTCCCTCACCTCCATGAAAAATGTTAGAGAAAAGGTCTCAGATAGTAAAGAAATCTCTGATTTTACAGAAGATTAAATATTTATTTTCAACTTATATACCTCCCAGGAATACTCACCTTTGAGAGTTGGAAGTAATTTTTATATTTTCACTTTAATATCTAAATATTTAATTTTAAAATTAAGTAATTTATTATTTTGTTAACTTCCTGGTGTAGAGATTTTTAAAAATAGAATTTGTAACATTGCAACCTTTTAGTTTAAATGTAGCCCAAGCTTTTTTACGTATTGATTCTATACATACCTAGAGAATCAGCATTTTTAGAGCCATTTAAATTGAGTAACATAGTATGTTTTTGTTTGTGTACTGTAAGATGATCCTCAACAGCAAATTGCTGAAACCACAAAATATTTAGTAGATGTGATAAATTGAGACAAGAAATATCTTGATTAAAAAGATACCCGATTGCAACCAGGGGCTGAACAGGCAAAGGGTTTGGCATCTTCAACCATAATTGACAATTAAGAAAAATCATATAAATGAGGTTACATATGAAAAGTACAGGAAAAGATATTTTAAATGTAACATTTAATTAAAAATAGTTTTACGTTTAAATAAAAGGGTATAATGATACATATATATATTCAAGTATATGAATGAATTCGATTTAAGCAAAGCGAAATAAATAAATAAATAATATTAATATTAAAATAACAAAGATAAATAAGATAATCTTTTGGAGTGTCAGATTAGTTAGATGACAAGCCACCAGGTGGTAGGTGAGTCCGTCTAAACAATAAAATCCGCGTGATATAAAATTTAATTTGCTAATGGAAAAAGTTATAATTGGTTTAATAATCATTTTATTAAGTTAGATCAATTTATAATAATATTTTGCACTTATTTTATATATTTTATTTTAAAATTATTTTATTTTTTCATAAATGAATCAACTATGATTAAAAAGAAATGATACAGACTACTTTCAAAAGTACTTAGAGTGAGGTGAGGTGGTGGTTGCCTTCTCGCTTAGAGAGATCGAAGCGGGGAAAACCTTATGATTGGTTAAAGGCCTCTTGGTGGGTGCATCATTAGTTTTGAAGAACTGATAATTTTTTAAAAGTTTGAAGAATGGATATGGTTTAATTTCTATCGTTTAAATATTTTATGCAATTTTTACAAAACTTTTTGAATTTTTTTCTTAATAAATTAAATTTTAAAATTTTATTGAAATATAACTCAAGAAAATGTACTCTTTATTTTTTTATTTATCTTTCATTGATTAAAAATAAATTTTTAATAATTAATTTCTAATTTGACTCATTTTTTTATTTAATTATAAAGCATTTTAGAAATTTCAAAAAATATAAAAATTACATAATCTTTTTAACTTATTTTTCATATCATTGATTATTTTTATTTTTGTTATAAATAACTAGATAGATTTTTTATGAAAAATTAATTATTCTCTACATTCTTTATTTAATTAATAAATTGAAATTCAACATTTATCAAATAATCAAGATATAATAAGGGAATAAATTAACTATATCTTTTATAGGTTAAATGATATGATTTTATTTTTAATAAATACATATTTTTAAATAATTTAATTTTTAATAATTATTTTCTTCATTAAATTACAGGGAAGTATATTTTTATTTAATTTTTTTAGTTTTATTCGTAAATTATTAAAAAACTTGGATATTATAATAAATTAAATATTGTATTAGCTAGCCATCATTTTATTTAGTATAATCAAATATAAATTTCTAGTTTTTGCAATTATATTTTTAATCTTTAAATTAATTTTGCTTGATATAAGGAGGAAAATTAATTTAACGAATAATTTAGTTTGATATAATAGTAACAATTAAACTCTTTTTAATTAAAATGATGATTTTGCAGATGCTTATTCGTACGAAAATTCGCCCGAAATGTGGACGCATGTCCTCTCGGATAACGATTTGACGCAGGAGCTCCGCCCCCTGAGGACGAAAATGCGCGGTGGCGAAGGAACCTCCTCTGCGGACACAGGAGACGATCGATAGGACCTCAATGTTGTTGTAAGGGCCGTAGGGCGAGTGTTGAGAAATTGAGAAAGCCAGAACCGCACTTGTGCAAAAAAAGTGGAACAGTACAAACGTGATATCCAAATCCGGACATTCATTCAATTGCTCTGTCCCTTTGGAAAAGGACAAGATTCTTCTTCGGCCCAACTGACCGAATTAGGGTAAGTCCCTTCAGTAGGATTATAAAGATTTCCTAGAGTAATTATTTATTTAAATTAACTTATATTTCATTACTAATTATTAAATTATCATTTCAATGCCAATGTGTTAATCTATAGAGAATAATTGTATGTCCTTAAAATTCTCATTTGGATTTTAAGAAATTTCTCTTAAATAACATAAACTTCCGATTCTTTAATAAAATATAATTTAAAAATAGAGGAATAAATATTACTTAAATTCTTTTTTGATTATTGGCATATATTTTAAAATTTATTAAAACTTAACACAAAGATTTATTAAAAGCTACATATTAAATACAGGTATTAAGTATATGTTTTCAATTACAATTTTATATTACAATAAAAAAGTCCTGTGTTAATAATACCGACTGTAAAAATAGAATGGGAAGTATTGTAATCAAACCAATTTTGAGAACAAATGAGCATGAACTAGTCTATTTGGAATATGAATGAAATATAGCATGATGTCGGGTTGTTGGCCTGAGTAGAGCAAATTCGGTTAAACTGATCTTTATTAAATTTCATATTTAGGCCTCAGATATAAATATCTCAATTTCACACTCAGGGGCTCACACATAGTGAGCTTATAGATGGATACTGTGAGTTTCCCAGCTAAAGCTGGCATTTCTTCTATTCCTTTATGCCTGCATTCCCTTTCCCCACTCCTCAAGGAACATTCCGTGCGACGGGCCGGTTTGTTCCTTCTTTTCATCGAACATGGAGAACGTATTCAGTGGAACGGAAGATTAAAAATAAACTAGGCTAGGGCCACCACTGGACCAAATGTCTCTTCAAAGTATATTTTGAAGCATCTGAAGAGTTGTGAACCAACTTTTGTCCATTTGTAGAAAATGGCAGTTAATTGATCCGATTTTCTTTATTTTCCCAAATTATAACCTCCTTTTTAGACTTAAATGTATATTTAATAAACTTTTGATATATTCATCTTTAGAAAGTGGCAGTTAATTGATGTCATTTATCTCTTTTATGATGCGTTTAAAGGAAATTTTGGAAAATAAACAAAATAACATCTTAATTAAGATCTTTACCATAAGTTGATTTAACTACTTCTGAAGCTTAAACATACTTTGAAGATACGTTTGGTCGAGTGGTGGCCACAGTATATTTTTATTTATCTTTGTGATATGAAAAATAAAATTATATTATTTTTTAATAATATAATTTTTTTAATTGAAGTTTTTTGATTGGAAATATTTTTTCATTTTCAGGAACAATGCCACCTCTTCTTCCCTAAGACAATAGAATTAATTCATTTTCATTCAGATTTGGGCCATTATGGCAAGACCGTAAAGACTGATTGCAGATATTCTTCAACGATTTCTGGCCAAATTTGTGAAGTTCCGGCCGCGCAGCCAACATGCGCTGGGCCCTTCCTGTCCCAGGTCAGTCCTGCCAGTCGACTTCATTCATTCGTTTTATCTTGTTTCTAAAAATAAATATGTTATATTGGTCCAATCAATCATTTGAAGTCCAAATGTTCCAGTTTTTACAATATAATATATTACAGAAATTAATCAATTTTTCTTTAGGCATTTTTATATAAACCATTAGTCAAATATTTATTTTTTGGCTATCAAAGAGAGAAAACTTTTAGTAAAAAAATACTTTAATATCCTTGAGCATCATTTGGGGTGGGAGAGGGCGATTGGCGACAAATGAAAGTGAAGTTGAGCAAACTTCGGGTTTCCTTATCTCATTTTTTTCTTGAATTTATAATACTTAATGTTAAAAGTAGGATAATGAAGTTTATTTTAAAATAATAATAAATAAACTTTATCAATAAGTTATAATGTATATATTAATAACTTGAAAGTATATTATCTTAAAATTTTTATTTATTTACACAAATTTAAAATGAAATATTTCTTAATATTTTTTTATTTCTGATAAGGAAAAAATCTCAATATCTGGGTCATTTAATCCGGATATAAATATTCCAATTTTTAGATCTACTTTTTGTAGACATTTTTATTCAAAGAGTGCTCTGAATAATTAGAAAGACATTTAACTTGTTTTAAAACTCAAACTTATAATTAAAGCATTATTCGAAATCAAATAGAACTTATACATATATACATATGCCTCCTGTTTTTCTATCTTTTATCATCATCACTCCTTTTATTTGTGACGGAATATATATTCATTATCCTAAACGTAAAAATCTAGGGAAGATAATATGGAACTTTGGGTAGATATAGGTAAGGTGATCTATTCCAGAGAACCATAATCGCACCTTTTTTTTCTATAAAATTATGTATATATGTTTTGTCTACATACGACACTACAAATTCAACAGATTTTAATTAGTAGATTTAAGAGAGAATATGAGGGGTTCATAACTTATTAAATTTTCGTTGAAATCTTCAGTATGAACGCCAAAGGTGTCTAAGTAAGAGGCTATCCTAAATCTGACTCGGCAGACTTTACACAGAAAAATATTTTAAAAAATCTTTTATTTAATTATTTTTCTAATTTTGGTTAATTCATCATCTTTGATTAAAATAATTAAGCCAGTAAGTAAGTAATAATATTCGAATAAATTAAAAAAGGGTTTCTCGTTTATTTATCTATAAGTTTGATAAAAATAGATTAATTTATGTTTTTGGAATTTATAAAAAATTATATATCATCATTTTTTTTTAATTGTTACCCCTAAATATATAGTGAATTTATAAATTGATTGGATAAAAAAAGATTAAATAAATAAAGGAGTGTAAATACAATTATATTAGGAAGGGATTTAACAAGGCTTCTCTAAGGAAATATGTTATTTTTACTCTCTGGGAGCAAATAAACTAAAGGTCATTTCTTTATAGAGACACGAATGTTTGTTTCTTTTTCAGGTCAGGGACTTTAAATTAAAGAATAGTTAATTTATTTAAACTGAAAAGGAAAGAAATGATTAATAAAATGCCAATCTAATACAAATAAGAAAATTACTAGTAAAAAAATAAACAAGATAAAAAATGCAAAAACGATAGGATCTTGTAAAAAATGATTTTATGAATTGTTTTTTTTTTTTTTTTTAATGAAATCTTCCCCCAGCAAATTTCTTAGTCACCAGAGTTAGTGGCCTTTAGGAATCAATTATTGTTTGTTTTTGGTAAAAATTAAACAAAATAGTAAAAAAAATTGATCCCCATTACATCAGGAAAGAAGGGAGGAAAAACTATACAGACAACAAGGAAATCTGAATTTGAGATCAACCCGAGTGGTCAGAGGAAGTCCTTGTAGGAAGTCGAGGTGCTAGACTAGCTTGATATGTCTAGCTCAAGCTGCAGGCAAATGAAACTGATCGAGTTGTTTTTGTTCCAGTTCAAGTTCAGGTTTGAACTCGATATATCTGGCTCCAAAGATCATTGTTATTCTCTGTAGAAGTCACTGAATGGGGTCATAAATTTTAACAAGAAAAAAAATTATAATTTGCCAAATATTTTTCAAAACCTATTTCAAATTTTTTTTTTTTTTTGTATTGGGCTCAAAATTTTGTATTATCGTTTTTCTAGAGCTCAAGTCCGCTAGAGACTCTTCGTGATCTCCAAGATCGCCTAAATCCGCCAATGACTCAAATTAGATAATTCAACCTGAATATCCGTTATACTTTTGGTAACAAAATAAATTGGACAAACCTTGTCCTTTGATTTATCTTAAGAGATGATTAGAAAAGGTAGTTAAAATCCAAAAATAATAAATTTCATGATAGAAAAACATGAAATTTGATGGTTTCGGTTTAAACATCTGATTATCTATTAAGGTAAAACAAAGGACAGCATTTGTTCTATTTATTTTAATAAGTATAGTATTTTTTAGAGCATTCTAGACAGGCAGAATTTTTCGCTTTTTTAGCCCTTTATCTTCTTTATTTTTATAATCACTGCAATTTCTTAATTTACAATAGATAACATATTTATCTAATGAGAGAAATAATTTTTATTGTCCTTTGTTAAGAGGTTAATTTTCATTTATCAATTTTTTTTTTTAATGTTGCTATCCTAGATTCCACCCATAGTCTTTATAAAAAATGTTAACTCTCTTTGTTTTACTCTTTTGATAGACATAGTATAAATATATCTATCATTCTGGATTATTTTTAAATAAAAATCGTTGCTGGCCAAATTAATTGGGTCAAAAAGGCCTTTCAGTCCATGATATTTGGCCAAAGGGTCAACGTTAAAAATTGCAAACGGGTTCAATTACAATTTTTCTTTTAATGGCTTCAATTGATTGTGAGTTTTGCCCTTTATAAAACTATCTCTGGCATCGAACCACATTTAAAACGTTTTCAATCGATATTACTTTATATGAGTCATGAAATTATCTAAAGTATAAAAAAAATTTATAAACAAGCACTGAAATTGATAATAAACAAAAAGAAATTAAATTGACTTTTTATATTCGTAATCAAAAAAATTTAAAACAAACAATTTTTATGATAATGAAACCTGGGTTTTATGGACTAAAAAGAGAAAAGAGCGGAAAACAAAAAATGTATTCAGATAGGTGCACTTTGATTTAACTTTCTGGATTATTTCAAAAGTTATCGCTATTCTATTTAGAAGGATTACTATTAAATTTAAATACATATCGCACATATTTATTATATTTTGATATAATATAATTTTGTCAAAAGTAAACATGGAAATAATAAATAAACCTCTTAGCTTTAATTTCCTCCTTTTAGAAAAATTTTTTCTTTTTTTTAGTATTCTTGTTGCTAATTAAGGAGGGCAGGTTAAAAAATTAATTTTCCAAAAAAAGTTAAAAAATCTGGTGTGAGTAATCGCACATTACACAATTTTTTCTTTCCCAATGTAAGCTGGATAACGATGCCTAGCTTAAATATAAAATTAAAGCCTCTAACGTTTTTTCGTTTTTGAGAAATCTTCACATAGACACCTGCGATACCCATTTTTTTAGACTCAGGGAAAATGTGTATTTCCGTTGAAATCTCAACATCAATTTTTTCGATCGCAATACTTTCTCACTATATACTAGAAATACATATATAGTTAAGAGAAAGTAAAAAAGGCTCTTTGCCTTTTAATCTGATTGATTAATTTTTATATAAATTTAATTAGCTATTAGCAAAAAACAGAGAAAGGCCTTTGAATGATCAGATGGTTGTCTTTATTACGGGGACTATGCGAAAAGCATATCCAAGGCAAAGGTCTAAAATGAAATAATTTCTTACTTCCAACATTCATCATAAATTTACCAACTATATTTTGATGTATTGTTAAATAAATATTATAAATAGTGCGATTTAATTTAAATAAACCCACATAGTCAATTAAACAAGCGAGTTATTCTTTGACTTGTTTATACTAAACTGCTCCATTACTATTTATTTAGTAATATTACTTTCTTTCAATATCAACAATATTTCATTATAAAAATAGAATGGAAAATGGGCAGCTAGAGTAAAATAAGAAAAATTTCCAGTCGACGTTTCGGTCCCAAGTCAAGACTTTCCTCATGGCTTGAAAAGAGTTATGAGAATGCCAGGAGTTCATGCATTTTTAATATTTTATACAATGAAATAGTATTCATATAGTGTTCAGAACAGCCTTCTCCCATGATCTACTCGTTTTGTTCATAGTGAAAGAAAGCAGGATTAGCAAATATTTACTGTTTCTACAGCCTTTGTCCTGAATGGGTTTCGCCTAGACAAAGCTAAATATTTTGGGCCGACAAGAAGTCTTGCTTTATTTATTCCATTAGCTATTAATATAAATATATTTCCCAAGTGTATTTAGGTCTTACTGTTCAGCTTTTTGTGCTTCCCAAAGGTATTTTAAAATGAAATTTTATATATAGCAAGGGAATAATGTAGAGATAAGAGCTTCAAATTTTCTTTAGTGGGTGATTAATTTTTGAAAATTTCCAATTATAACATTTGAATTTCAATCATTATAAGTTCACGAAAGTCAGCATATTTACAATTTTATTATTTTTGATTATATTACTATTTATTAATTTTATAAAAATGTGAAGTCAAGCAGCTAGTAAAAATCATAATTAAATATTATTAAAGAGGGAGGACGTGGGAACAATAAATACAAAGATTCTGGGAAGAATAGAAACTTACGCATCACTCTACAAATTAATAGAATAAGATATAGGGCTATAAGACTATTTACAGCCAACTACTTTTAAAACAGAAGTTTTCGACAAGGAATAGACTAATGAATTGGAGGAATATGGAACAAAAGAAAAAAAATGCAAATGTAAATTCTGAGAAATAGAGTAGAAAGACTTGTGAAACCCTGGACTACCATTTGAGGACAGACTTAAAGGTGTGGAGTTGCCCAAAACGAGATTGAATTAGGAATGACAGAGACTGAGCAATGGAAAGACTTGTAGAAGACTTGGTGTAGCCTATGAAGGCAAATACGAAACAATCAAGATGTAGAAAAAATATAAATACTTTTTTGTTTTTATTTTTTCTATGTAAAACATAAAATTCCACACCATGTAAATACTAAATAACTCTAAAACACAAAAGGAATAAGGACAAGAAAACTTAAATAAATAAAACAACAATTATTCAATTTTTAAATTTTATTCTGTTCGGCATTGAAAACAATTTTTTATTTTAAATGGATAAACAAAATCCTAAAAACCTATATGACCAGCAATCACCTACAGTCATGAATAGTAAGACTAAGAGAGAGTAGGGAATATCAAAAGATTTTAGAAGATGATTGTTGAAGTTATATTTGAAGAGATGGAGAATAGAGAAAATAGTGGCGAGAAGATTTTTTCACTCGCGGTAAATCATGGGAACAAAGGAAAATTGGAATTAACTAGTTAAACTAATCACAAGTTTAATGACAGTGGGATGATTACCTACCCTCTTATATTACGGACAAAAGTTAATTTTGGAAGAATTATAGATTTAATTTTGGCAGAGCGAATAGGATAATATCTGTAAAAAAAGTATTAGTGCAGAGACACTTATTCTATGGTCCAATGAGTGCAAGGAGGCAGTCTCATCTTCGGTGTATCTCACCGCACACCTTTGGATTGTCTCCAGGAAATATAGAACGGGCTGAGACAGATAGGACTCATACTCGGAACACAGACGAATCTGAGCTTTGAACCGAGTTATCCATAAAAGAAAGTTCCTCTCATTTTATTTTTATTATATTATTATATTGGATAATTTGCTTTGTGTAGTGGTGTCTTTACATTGTTTTGTTTTGCCGATCTGTCCATCAACTTTGGCTTAAAACATACTATCATGAATCTTTCTTCATATCGGCCCAAGATTAATTTTTTATTATGTGAAAAATTTATATTAAATAGTCTATTAAAAAAAATCTTTAAGCAAGTAGCAGAAGTGCCCTTATATTTATTAATAATATTAATATTAATTATAATATTATACATTGTTGTACATATAAAGAAAGTTAATAAGGAAATGGTTATATCGCATTTCCTCTTAATATGTTATTTAATCGTGTAATTGTTTTCAATTGAATCATTTTAGAATATATTTCCCTCTCGAGATATTACCCTATCCATTTAATACTTCTTAGTCCATGGCCTGGGGCTTAGTAATAATTTTTCATCTTTACCTGTGATAGTGACCTTTCAAAGAATATATTAAACAGGGACGATGCTTTATGAGGAAGCAAACTCTTGAATTTAATTTAATTAATAATAACTTATAAATTCAAATATATAGGACTTTAGTAACCCGCATGTATGTTCCTTTGAAATTTAAAAAAAATTAGAGAGATAAATACTTTTATAATAGTGATTGGCCATCCCAGGTGTTGAACCATGATCTTTCTTGGAGAGCCATGCTATTTGTTTCTTTACATTTTATTAAATTTTTATCGAATGAAATTTATCATATTAACTATTGATTTTTTTCCGGATTGATATATTTTTCTTTCTTTAATAAATTAAATTAAAATAATAATTTAAAATACATGGAAACATTTATTTATATTATTTTCTTTTAAAAATAACTCAAAAAGATTTATTTATTTTTATATTTAGCAAGATGAAGGTCCATTACTAATGTCACCAACTAAAATATCTAATAATATTTTCCAGCTTACCTTAAAAAAAATATCTATTAAATAAATAGAAAAAGTAAAATTCTTATTTTATAATACTATCAGGCTTTTTGTCAAATATAAAAATAATAAATGAATCACTCTCTAGGGAACTAGGACAAATCCAAATTTTAAAAATTTTAAGTGAATTAAATGTTGATTTATAATATAATAAGTTATTTTCATCAATTCCAACATTGGTATGATTGGAATGTTCAGAATGCGTCTTTTATTTGGAATGTGTTAAGTTCTCTTTTATTCAAGTCAAATACTCGAATTTCCCCAACAAAGTCAAAACGATGTCTCTTCACTTTTATTTACAGAAATAAACCAAGTCACATAGTGAACTTACTGAGGGAGGAGGATTCAATTGAAAGGGTGATTGGAAATTTTGAAGAAATGAAAAAAAGTTTATCGACGAAAAAAAAGACTTGGCAGTTTATAGTCCAAGACAAGTTGTAACCTTATCCAAGATTTCAAGTCGTTATTAATTACTTTGCTAGTGGACAATCATTCTTTCAATCAACGTAGTGCCCACTAACTGCTGTGCTTCTAGTAAGATATTTTACAATAACCCTATAAAAAGGCTTTTACTGATTTGGAATGGGTTAACTTTTCAACTTTTTATATTAGAACTATTCTACTTAGACTGGCGGGCCTGGCTGAAAAGAAGAGCAATAGTTATCGAGATCACTGTCAATAAGCAAGCACTGCTGAACCTTGGATAGGTGGCCTTCGAGAAACAAGAGTGCTGAACCTCCACCGGAAGCCATCGACACAAATTTTTCTCTAATTACATTTGTAAATCTATAGTCTAGAGCAGGCGAAAATGACTAAAAAATTAAAATAAAAAGAAACTACTCTACTTCTATTCATTGAGAGTCTCATTGTCAATTTTAGCCAGGGATGAAGGTGGAAAATTTTATTTATACTTAGAAGATTGGCTTTTAATGAAATTTAAAAAATGGATATTTCACTTTTTTTTCGTATAGGAATCATCCTTTTAACATCCATCTATTCAATTATTTTCTTTTATTTTAAAATCCAAAATTTTATTATATTCAGAGGCGAATTCAGAACATTTAGATAGAACTCCAAAAATAAAAACAAAACTTTTCTAATTTCAAAATATATATATATTTTTAAGATGAAAATAGACTTTATTTTACCAACTAAACAAAATTTTCCCAAATCTAAAAAGGAGGTCTCCCCCTAGACTATATTGACCTCGATACTTTTCAACGTGTTTCAATGAGAAAAATGCCAAAATTATGACTAAATACACTACATATCTTGTGATTGATTAGATATTCTGAGACACGATCGAAACCTTTAAACAATTATTTTTCAGTTTTGTTCTCAAAACAACTGCCATCTACTATTTGTCTATAATAAATTACATATTTAATATTTAATTTTAAAATAAGAGATATAAACCCGAATTAATAATCAATTTTAGGCTTTTAAGACCTTTCGTCTTTGGTTACTCAATGTAGAAAAACCTGATTAAGGTTCTAATATAAATTGGGAACAACAAATTAGTTTAAATATTAATACACTTTATTAGAAATTATAACTAATTTGTAAGGGATGTTACATATACTACTAAATCAAATAAATGACATAATTGGATTATTATTAGCTACGACATGCGAATCATCACAATTTTTCTATTGGCCTAATATTTTGCCTTTGATAAGAGTGGATATTAACTATCAGCGGGAGTGGAGAGGTTCGTCATCGTCGTCGGCATCATTCAGTCTCGAATCTAACGATCTTCTCTTTTGGGTCAGTTCAGTCTTGGGACTTCTTTCGATCGCATCACTTAGAACAATCATGAAGTCTTATATCTTTGTTCTGGCATGTTAGTTTATTTTCTTTTTTTCTATTATTGATAGTGTCAAGTGATTGTGTGTTGAGTTTCTTCCAAAGGCCAAACAACATTTTTTTTTTAATCATAGTTTAGAATTGAAGAGGGTGAGTTTTTAAAAAAGTGGGATTAACTAGAATTAAAAGTAAAAATTTTAATAATCATATTATATTAAATAATTTTTTTTAATGCCTTTTTTTTTAAATTTTTACTCATTAACAATCAATATGCAAACAAAAAATTTTATTAACTCGACATCAGAGACTATTTAGACTGCGTTCTTATTTATTTATATTAATTGGTAGCCAATATAATATAAATAAATTTATGTCGCTCAGGTTGGGAAGTGTACCACAAGACGAAAAGATTATTTAATTTAAAAAAATTTTTTTTAATTGATAACTGACAATTATTTTTTTAAATTTACATTAAATAGATATTTTATATAATAATTTTAGCGCATTTTTCCATCACAAAAGAAACCGCTGTGCATTCACTTTGTCTATTCTTCATCATTTCCTAGAACTAGTTTTATCAGTTTAATCTTATTTTTATTCTTTGTATTTTTATTTTTCAAGGATGGTCCACCCTAACTTCCATCTTACACTAAACCCCCAAAATTTGATAAAAAATTGGTAGTCTTTATTATATTTTTATATTTATATTTATTTTTTATTAATTAATTTTAATAAATTCTTAAAATACGTCATTTGCTAAAATTGATTATTTAAATTAATCTTTTTCTTTATAATTATAATTACTTTTACTTGGGAAAATGCGTCCTAGTCAGTCATTTCGTCGTTGCTTGATAACTAGATGAATCTTATTATTAATATTTTTTTTTTAATTTTATGTCTCTGTAATGTTATAGATGGGTCATTAATTCCAAGTTAATGTCAAAACAATAATTATGCAAGATTTTAGTTTTTAATTTATTTTTTGCAATTAGATTTATTTCCGTTTAGTGGATGATGCATAATTTATATTTAGATTATATCAGCCAATACTATTTAAAAATAAATATAAATTCAGGGGCAGTCAAAGAATTTTTTTTTAGAATTTTGTATAATGGATAATATATTCTTTGGCGAATATCTTACTGGCCTTATTTTTGTTTGCTATTGTTTTGTTATTTTTATAAGCCTTTTTCTGAAAATGAAACATAACTTGGCACCTTCTAAATAGATAGGGGAAAAAATAAATAGCATCCATGTGTTTTTATTTTTAATAAACGATACAATTTTTTTAAACATCCGCTCAATTTAATTTTAATTCGCAAAGAGAAAAAGTTAATCTAATGAAATGACAACATTAATAGATATAAATTGCATTTATTTTAAAAAAGGATGTGTTAAAAAAAATGAATAAATTTTAAGATTTTTAGATTTTCCAGTTCAATACGTATAATTTCTTTGAAGATTGATTTTCATTCGTTTCGGTTAAATTTTTACTAATTAGTCAAAACAAGATAATAGTATCAAGATTATAATTTCTCTATCAAGGTTAAAAGAAAAATGAACTTGATTTATTTATCAAAAAAAATTTTAGTAGTGTTTTTACCAGATTATTGATTTTTAAGAGAATAGTATTCAAAAAGATAAAATTAAATAGACTAACATACGTTCTCACCATTGTTAAGATTAATAAA
Source organism: Anisolabis maritima (assembly GCA_010014785.2). Classification (NCBI taxonomy): domain Eukaryota; kingdom Metazoa; phylum Arthropoda; class Insecta; order Dermaptera; family Anisolabididae; genus Anisolabis; species Anisolabis maritima. The sequence continues at coordinate 30,731 of JAAAKE020138237.1, forward strand.
ATATTTTTGACATATTGTAAAATAATTTTATTAATAAATTATATTCCGGGCATTTAGACCAGGTCATTAGGTGCATGCAATTTCTTTGATAAGAGACAAAAATTAGAGATTGTGACACATATAGTTGCTGCAACAACTGTTGTTGCAATTTGATAACGGTCTCTGAAATAGTGCCCGAAACATAATAAACATATTTATTAACTCTAAATAAATAAAATTATTTCACAATTTCTAACTTATTATTAATCCGCACATAAAATTTTAATATTTAAAACTTATTTGTAATTTTATTAAATAGGGGAACCACCATGACTCGAGTTGAGAGGTGGGAACAAAAATTTTATGTTTCAGTGATGGTCAACTCTCTTTGTGTGTGTAGTAGCATCCCATGTAAGCCATGTAAGTTAAAAAAGATGGGCATTTGGGAAATGAATACAACTAACTGCTAAATTAACATTAGGTGGAGCCACTTCACTTCAAATGATTGATTTGATTTCACACAATCATGAATGATGAATACTAATTTTACAAAAACAATCTTTATCGATTGACGGCTTAATTATATCCTAAGCCAATATTCATATCTGGGTGAAGGAAAGCAACTTACAAATATTTTTTCCTTAAATCTAGCATTTATTGTTATTTTTAAGAATTAATAATACGTAAAATGCTTCCGGAGAGAAAGTAAATTTTTTATCTTAAAAAGAGGATTACAGGGTTATCTGATATCTTAAAATCGCCATTTTAATTATCTAATGTCAATAAAAGATTCTGTAGATTAGGTTTAATAGCTAAATATTTAAACAGTAAGTCTTAGAGGCGAAGAAAACCAGTCTTTTTTTGCTCTCTCTCACGCTCTCATGAGTGAGAGCAAAAAAGGCTGTTGTCTCAAGACTCAAACTAAAATGAGGTTTGTTCCAAAAGCAATTTACAATCATTTGAAACACGGAGACATATGCGTATTACAATTTGATTATCAATAATGAATGTACTTCACAAGCAAACACTTGGAAATTAGTCTTGCAACAAACTTATAGTAAAGTCATCAAATATGGGAAATCCAGATCTAGGAATTTTATATTTTTCCCCAATGTTTAGACTTCAATTTGGGAATGTTTTCACTTTTTCTCTACATCTTTTCGTCATAAAACCCAATCTAGGGTTTTTATACTTCTGTGACTTTACCCTGAATGTTTTAAATAATGATAGTTCCTATAAAATTCGAAAAGCATATTTTTGTCTTATTTATGTAATGGAGTAGTAATAAAGGAAGGCTGAAAATAAACGAATATTAAGTTAAGACATTGGTATTTAGAATATATAAATGTATAATAATAATAATATTAAATTAATCTTTTTTGGAAAAATACACTAAAATCTAAAGTGAAAAGTTTATAAAATTTTGTTGAATTATTACACTTCCCCTTCACCATTAAAAAAAAAAATTGAGAACCTCTACCAGTCCTCTCTGAGGTATTTTAAAAGATTTAATTTTTTTAATTATACGATTAATTGGTTATTGTGTTTTTCATCTCGCCAGACTACCTTTCCTCAAAGATCATCGCTTTCATTCTCTACCATTCAAATGTCTATCAATTTTTGCTCTGATTTCCTAGGCAATCAATGGTTGGTGATTTTTCTTTGCTTTTTGGGGCTTACTAATGCTATATATGTTTGTGTATGTCCTGCAGTGATAATCCTGGCGGCAGTCTCGCTTTCTGAAGAGGAGTGTCAAAGTGAGTAGAACCCTTTTCTAGGATCGCTTGGTCCTTTCCTGGATCTTTTCTTTGTTTAGGGCCTTCGAGCACCCAAAAAACACGCATGTTCAAATTCTTCTTCAGTGCAACTGCTTCAAAATCATCGTCCTCTTCCTTCAAGTTATCACCTTTATTAAATAGGTTGTTAATGCAAAAAAAGAATTTTGTTATTTCCAGAGTCGTATTCATGTTTTAAGCAATCGCTAGATGCTAAATAATAGTTATCTTTATTAAAAGAGATGGAGAGGAAAAATACTTGTGGAAGAAAAGGGCATATTTGCATAAAAAGAGAAAAAAAGTGCTATTTAGGAAAAAATTGCAAAAGCTATACGAAATCCAAATTCCTATTTCTCTTAGCATCCAGACTGAAATCTTTGGGGGTGAAAAATGCCAGATATAGAGAAGA
>JAAAKE020138238.1:0-13702 GCA_010014785.2 Anisolabis maritima
AGGACCAGCATACATTCAATATTGCATGAACATTTGGCCGTCAAAAAGATTTGTTTTTGATCTCAAATCCCGAAATAAAAAAAGGCAACCCTCGTAAATATAACCTAAATAAGCAGAAGAAAGTTAAAATTTAATAAATTTGAAATTTAACAAATATATTTTATTCAAAATTCAAAAAACTTTTATAGCTTATGAATTTATTATTTAAATACTAACGGCCTAGGTCTGAAATAACCATTTTAACTTCATCTTTTTTCCGTTGCCTTCTTCCGGCACGCTTCTCATGTTATCGCTACGATTCTGTCTTTGTTGGTCTTTTCAAACTCATAAAAATTCTTCCTTTTACTTCACATTTATTTGATAATAAATGTTCAAATAGTTTTTAAAGTATTTAAGAATTTTGTCCTTTTTCTTTCATGCTATTAATAATATCATACACTTTTCTATTTATAGTTTCATTTCGAAATGAGGTTGTATTTTTCCTGGCATCCAATTCATTCTCAAAGACTTATAAAACATTAACACACCAAAGTTTTCCAGGTTTGCAACTTTGTTTTGACTTTTCCAAAAGCTAAAAAGTTAAAATCCTTAACATTACAATTATGGTACCCCTGTATTAAAACTCTATCTCTTCCCTCTGTTAACAAGTAATTTGGAGAAATAGAAAAACAAACTTAGAAAAGACAACCATGAATTAATAAGTCTAGTCAGGCAACTTTAATTCTAAATTAATACCGTAATTAAATGAATGTTATATTTATTACAATTTCCTCATCAAATATATTTAATACTTCCAATATAGGAAGATAGGTTGGTTATGAAGCCAATTAAATTTACTTGACAAAGCCACATGATATTATGGTCACTCTTTCAATGACCTTAATTACCTCGAATTAATATCACATAGGCACCATTTCGGCAATGCCTCTTTGTCTTTCGCTCAAGATAAGTCAATTCTGGGGACGACAATAAGAGAACACTCTTTTAAGTAGGAGATATTTTATTTTTTAATTAATTAAAGATACTAGATGGAAAAGTATCTAAAAAATGAAGAGTCAACCATGGAATGAGTTTCCTCATTTTGGAGAGAGTCCTGGACGGATGATTATCAGAATTCATTCGGTGCATAAATTCGTTCGTTTTTGCAATTTTGAAGAAAGGCAATCCAAATAGCCAAGTTCCTAATTAATTTTTGATAAATTGGTCATCTCGGAGTTTAATTGTTAATCTTTCTAAGAAATAAACTGAGAATGCGCGTGGTCTGGAGCAAAATCTATTAGTGAGGTGATTTTTTGGGCTGGCTATTTTAAAGTAAGAAAAAACGAATGAATTTCTCCACCCCATGGCAAATAATTAAAGATAAATTCTAATCTTTGTAACAAAGCGAATTACAACATTAAATAAAATGAATATTCAGGAAACAGAGAGAAGAAAAGGCAAGCAGTATTTTTCTTTTATAACAGCTCACGTTTCGGATTTGATTAGAGCCTGACACACATTAACAACTCTGACTTCATCCAAAGCTGAAATAATTGAATTCAAAAAAAGGCTGTTTTTTCTTTCTTGGAAATCAACTGCCATTCATAATAATTCTTTAGAAAAGATATTAAATATTACAAGAATATTTACAAAGATAAATAAATATTCTATTGAAATTATGAAGTAGATTTATAGGGGAGATTTTATTCACATGAGCTCAAATCCATACCCCCTCTCCACCCCGGGCTTGTTCCAAGGTCCTCTGAAACCAAAAATCCAATATGCAAATGTATGTGTGTATGTATGAGTGTCCCATTTGTGTTGCTTATAATTATTTCCGGCCTCCTTAGACTAAGAAACTTGAAACTTGGTAGGAAAAATTCCCTCTATATATATTTGTTCTAATAAAATTTGGTGAGAATATGATTAAGGATATTAAAGATAAGGGCATTTTTCTGGTTTTTCCAAATATCCACAAAATAGAAGCTATTGTTTAGGTATCCAAGGATGAAAACCATATCCAAATTCAGGAATCCAAATCCACCTCTCCGAAATTGCAAAAATCATCATCGATATTAGAGTTTTTTAAATTTTAAGCTAGCTACAATGTTTTATAAATTAAATTTAATAAACATCCTAACACTTTACATAAATGGCTAGTTTTTAATATCTTGTTTATCTTTATTCAGAGAGATAGATAATTTAATAATAGCGTAAACCGTTTAGCCTTGGGAATAAATATGGCTATGACCTTAAGTGCAATTATAAATTGCCAATTATTAATCTAAACATAATCGTTGGGAGGTAAAATCATGAGTTAGAGGCAGAAGCCCTCCCTCCCCTCTTCAACCAAACACGAACCAAGATCCGCCTGAAAATGAATATTTGTTCAAATTAAATTATTCAATGAGGGTCTTTAATGTTTTTAAAAAGTCACGAACTCTCGTAGAACACAACATCTGTATATTAATGAAGGGAATCAGTCAGTAGGATAATTGCTTGCCTATTGTAAAAAAAATAGTTATAAAATCGTCACAAAGTATGACTTAATTCCCCAGTTCATGTATAATAAATTATTATTATTATTATTATTTTTTTTTTTTTGAGGGAAAAACCTTTAATTAAAGACATAAAAACCCTCAAATCCTAACAAAAAAAAAAAAAAATCATTCCCCGGTTGGTGCACTGATCGTGCACTGATGGCACACACCAAATCCCATCACCAGTTTCGGGCTCAATGACCCATTCCTGGGGCACTTTTTTTTAAGTGAAAGGCCCTTCACCTCTCTACCCCACTCCAATCACTCTCTTCATTATATTATAAAGACATTTAAAACTTAGAAAAAAAACTTTTTAAAAAATATTTGTGGAATTTAATTAATTTTTTGTCTTTCGATATCGGAGTTCATATAGACCAATTATTAATTTGAGTATCTAGGATGTCTTGTGGCTGAAGAATAATGCTTTCCACGATTCGCCCTTCGTTCTAGGCCTTCATCAGAGCGAAATTCATTAGTTATACTATGAGCCTTTCATCCATGCTTTGAGTTGAATGTGATAGGCTTAAATTCGAGAAATGATTTTGATGGACACATGGTTAATATAAATGCAAAAGACCACATTTCTCTTTCTGTCTCTTAGTAAAAATCACTAATATTTTATTGCTAATAAAAACATTATGGAATTTTGGAATATTAAGGCGTAACCACTGTTTTGAATAAATTTTGATTGGAGATAACTCCCGGAATAATTGAGATATTACAAGCTTTCGTGGGCGTATGGGAAGAGGTAGGATTGTGGAGGGAGCAGACTTAAAAATACTAAAGTTTACGAGGGTCCATAGCCTCTAATCTATTCAACTATCGTAATATTCGTCCTCTGAATTTCTTTCCTTTGGAATGATCTATAACTCTTTCTCTCTCTCATATACTTGAGTTCTTAACCAGGAGAAATTATTGTCATACTGATATCATCAGTATAAATAAGAATTGGACATTTTGATGGCCGTTGAAAATCATTGTGACTGTGAGATCTAAATATTCTAAATTAAACTTCTCCAGGAGGTTATTAGCGTGATGAGTGGCGCTGTCAATTAAGAAAATTTGAATTAATGAATATATTATCCTGTCTCTTAAATATATAGCTAGATGGGGTATAAAGAATGTTTATTTTTTCGAATATAAAAATAAAGAAAATTTAGTTTAATGATCTTTAAAAAATTTTTTCCAATTCTGACAATCCAAAAAATTCCTACAAGTAAATTTGAAAGTTAGAGAAGGAAAAGAGAATAGCTCTATTCTGGATTTTACATGTCTCGAAGGGCCATGGGGTAGAGAAATTAGCTTGAAGATAGACAACTCAAATGCCCAATTAACTAATGGATCTCTCTTTTATTTTCAGTGGATGCTAGTCCAATATATTTTTTTTATTTTTTTGAAATTAATGAATTTTTGTAGGAAGTTTTTTTTTATTTGGACTGGTCCTTTTTGATAATGATATAAAAATGCGATTATTTTTTTTATACATTTTAATGAATTTTTATTAGAGTAGAAGTATTGGATTCTCCTAAAAAATATTTAATTATTTTATAAGACATTGAATCCAGGAGGAGATTATCATTATCTTTTTTTTCCTTCCGTAAATCAGTCTCGTAAGAATAATTATTATTTTAATTATCTCTGAATCGAAATTAATAAAACTTTGTACAATTATACTTATATAGAAGAAGAAAGTTTAGTAAAAATTAAAAAAAAACAGTTGTCACAGTTGTTATGATAAATAAATTATATTTTAGGTTTAACTATGGTTTATTTGTATCAAACAAATACAACGTTTCGGTCACTCTTCAGGTACAAATCACAAATAAATGAGCTTATAAATCTCTAGATGTAATACTCTTTGTTATTTATACCGGAAAAAGGCTAGAAAATGAGTGGTCGAAACAGTCATTAAGCCGAAAATGTAATTTATTTTTGTATGTATTTATTTATTTATTAATTAAATAAAAAAGATGTTTAAAGACTCAACGTGATCAAATATTAAGTGAGCAATTTGTGTCTAGCAATCATAGCAATCTCTTCAGTTCTCGTACATATGACCGATATTCATTATTGATTGAAATTCATTTGATCGATACACCGTCATTTTCCCAACAGATCATTTGACCGACAAATTATTTGTCCTTCGGGTTACTTTACCGATAAAAACAAAGTAGTTATTTATTGTTTTTACTTTTTATATTTATTGTAGATATTGATCATTAAATAAAATTTTTCATAGCACTGTCCTTTGGTTCCCAGCTAGAGATCTGGCTTCACGTACCAAAGATGAGTCGCTTCCCGTCCTGAGCGACAAAAATTTATTTAAATTATATTGGCTGTCAATTAATTTAAATAAATAAGGACAGAGTCTATCAGATCCCGAAAGATTTAAAAAAAAAAAAAAAAAAAAAAAAAAAACAAACTTTCCAATGATATTAAAGAATTATTTAATTTCTGATCTCTTCAAAATAAAATTCCAATAAAAATTAATTTTTTCTTAACCTATAATTTTTTGTTTTAAAAGAATTAAGAAATACGTCTTTTGATTTATGACTTTTCAAATTACATCAGATGTTTTTCTAAATAAATATTTATTGAAATGTCAAAATAATTATGTAATATTGGTGGGGGAGATTAATTAAATATTTATTTATTTTTTTTTGAGATCTCATATCGGAGACAGATTTAATTACATTTTGTATAAATAGAGAGTGAAAGAGAGAGGGAGAGGCATATAAGAATATTTAATTATTTTTTTATTAGGTTTATTTCAAACACTCAGGTGATTAGCGTCGATCAGATGATGGATGGGAGAAGAATTAATGACAAATATTCATGTCTAAATTTATAGTAGTTAGCACCTTATTCAGTCAGATATTGACATCTTATCCATATGTCATTTAATTACAAGAATATAATTATAATTTTCAATCTGTGAATATTTCTCAATGAAGTGAAATAATATACAAATATACCATGGAGTGCATAAATTCGTTCTTGTCTGCTTGCTGAAAGGTAGGTAACCCAAATGACCAACTCACTAATTTTCGGTTAATTGCTCCGGGACTGCTTAGTTTTTAATTTCTATGGGGATATAACAACTGCGCATGGGTGCTCTATAGCAATTATTCGTAAAGAATTGGTCGTTTCGGTTGCCTACCTTCCAGCAAGCAAAAACGGAGGAATTTATACATACTCTGGTACGTATAGGTATGCGAAAATAAATCAATATTAAAGAAATTTATGAAGATGCTAGTACAATTTTCGACAAAATCCTTTATTGTGGAAGTGATACTCCCGTAAGTATTTAGTAATGTAAATATTATCGACTACTAATCGGGCATTTTTCAATGATAGGTAGTAAAATTAATGATTGCACTACAGAAGGGAAATTATTCATTTATACTAAGGAAAAGAAGGACATAAAACACTACCGTGGATCTCCCTTGACATCTACTCTATCAGACAGATTACCTAATTTTACAATTTGCAAAAATACTCATCGCAATCGTTTTAAAAAAGAAAAAAATTTTTAACCTTTAGCGTATCTAAAATATTATATAAAAGACAAAGTCTTTCTCTCTGTCTGATTGTAGACTTGGAAACTAATTAACAGATTTTCGAGGAGTTTTTCCAATGTGTAGAGAATTTTCCGGGGGTGGTTTTGGACCATTAATTTAGATCAGGGGTAGGCAACCCCCTTTTCAGGAGGGATTTCATTTTATTAAGAAATTGAATATCTCAGAGATTTATGGACGAAAATTCATGGGATTTTTTTCAGTGTTTAGAGAATTTTACAGAACTAGGGTTAAGATTATAAACAATTCAGATTAGCCTTTTTAGGGGAATGGAAAGCCTAATTTCGGTTGGAACATGTTAATTTGGACTCCCATAGACGGATTTTGATCGGATGAGGCTTCTCAGAGGTATAAATAAGTGAAAAATAACATTAATATTAACACTTCAGGAGGCGTTTACCCCTCCTTAAATTTTTTTTATTTTTCAACAATTTTAATACAATTTGAAATGAGACTTCGAGAGTAAAAATAACATTTAACAATTAAGGAGACTTTTGTAAAAAATGTCTATAACATGTGAACGAAAGTCGCGTCATGTGATTATTTACAATTATTTTTTAAAAGATATTTTTATTTTTAGACTGGTAAATTTCAATAACGTCCAGAATAATGACAAAAAACAAAAACACTTGGAAAATCAATAATGACACAATTATTAAAATTTTTTGATCACGTTAGTATAACTTTGGACTCAGATTCTTTCTATTATAAAAAGCGAATAAAAACGCAAAAAAATTCCGACTGAAGAGGCAGAGAGCGAAGCCCGCCAGAATATAATATTTACAAAAATCTCCATAAAAATTTAACAAAATGTTTATGAAAATTTTTTCTCAAGATCGAAATTATTATTTTTATAAATTAATTTAAATTTAAATTGGAAATTAATTATTGTAAAAAGATGGTAAATGATAAAAATTTTACATTTAAGTGTACTTATAGGAGAAAATTTTTAGAAAACTTCAAAGGGGAGCGATTCTCCATTTGACCATTCCTCGATTTTGTTCTCCTTTTAAAGGGTGAAGCTACATTTAAAATATTTAAAATAATTTTAAATGTGTTTTTTTGTGAAATAATACTCTAAATAGTTTTTTGGCACTTGAAATTTGAAGAGAAAAACTTATTTGTTTACATTAAGGAAACAATGCTTGTCGCTTATGGGAAAATTCATGTCGATTTAAAACGGGAGGGGGGGCTAATTCCTCAAAAATGATCAAATATTAAAATTTTTACTTTCTCTTTTTATTTTTTATTTAAATTCGATATCCAATAGTCTGGAATTTTTATTTAAAAATTTTTTCCTCTCGAAAGCCAAAAGAAAAACACGATATAAAATCGTTCATTGGAAACCCAATGTGTCAGATTGAGATAACGAAGAAAAAATAATGGTATAAAAATCTTTTGTATATTATATATTCAATAAAACTTAATTAAATTAAATTAAAATTCGAGAAGAGGTCAACCATAGACTCCCTTTGTGAGTTAATGAGACAGCAGAGTAATTGTCTCCAAACGATATTTTAATGAGGATATTATTTTCAATTCTATATTTTTCAAACCACATTTTTATAAAAAAAAAATTATATATATATATATATGTTAAAACTTTCGCGTCTTTAGATTTCCATTAGGTTAGTACATTAAAATTCATAAATGCATTTTCCCAATTTGACGACGATGTCGAGAGGGGGAGCCTTCTAAAAACATGAAGTGTATATAGAAATTAAATAATCCATAATCTTTAAAGTATTTATTTATTTCTTCAGAAAAAAATTTCTTAATATATTATTCCATCTTGTTTTTTTAATCCCGAAAATTAATATTTTCGTAATCCGTAAAATGAATGTAATCGGATATTAGATATAAAAAAATGATTATATGATCAAGTAATATGATATATACCAAAGAAAAGGTCAAGGATTAATTTGGACCAACGAGCGATCTCTCTCCAAAAAGAGAGAGAAAAAAAAAACGGAGGCAATAACATCAGGAAGAGTACGTATCGATTTCTTCTACCTAACTGAACTGACTGACTTTTCAACCTCTCCTTTGAGGAAATGACAAAACGATTGCTTGATTGATCATTGATTGAGAGAGTCACCGACTGACCGCCAGCGTGACTTCCAACTTTTTACCCGATTATATAATATCGAACCAGCCTATGTATGCTCGTTAAATTTCATTTGGAAAAGTCAAACTTGATGGTTATCTTTTAATTATAGATCATCATGCTTGCTGCTGCTTTCTTAATCGCTTGTCTTATGATTCTCCCGTTTACATAAATAAATTGAAACGAACGTGTTTGATATTATAAATGAAAAAAAAAAAAAAAAATTAAAGCATTAGAAAGTTGTATCTTTTGCCAATCACTATGGATTATTCCCACAGGGTGTTTGTGTTAAATTGTTAAATTAAAATGAATAAATAAATAAAAAGCGTAGGCGAGAGGCTAATCGGATAAGATTCGGATTTCGGATCTAAAGTTGAAACACAACTCGGGTTCGGTTCGGTTCTCACCTCCACAAAGGACCAAATTCAAGATGGCCTAAGTGCCTAAAGGAAGGGGAATCCGACTCTCAAAAATCCAAAAATTAAAAATTTTTGGGGGATTATTACAAGTAATGTATGATCTCAACCGGCTTCTGGTCGTAAGCATTCTAATATCTCCAGATGTTAATTTACTTTTATTTCCTTTCTCTCTAATCTATCTCCTGAAAATTTTATTTGAAGCTGGCTAGCTAATCCTAATTCTATTTCCACAGAGTAGCATTTCTGATAATCTAATCTAAGGAGGATTTCAAGAGAACACGAGATATACCTTTTTTTTACTTTACCTTACCCAGCGTTTCTCAACCCATAGGTCGCGAAATAGCTGAAACCTTTTTGCGAATGCAACAAAAATTCATGTCGGGATTTCAACGTTTGATCTCAAAATCCTGAGTCTAATAAAAATGGGCCTCCCAATGGCCTGTTTGGATTCATGTTTGTGTGTTAGCTCAAAAGCCAAAAAACATTCGGTGATCAAATTTAAAATTTAACTTAGGTAACTACCTACGCACATCTGAAGTTTCTAAATAAATCGGCCAAACTATTAGTCCTTTAGTGATGTTTTTTTTTCTGATTTTTTTAAAATCCGCTCTAACAATTTTGAATAAAATTCGTATATCAATTATTTTTTAGATGATCTTTGAAATGTACTATCCGGCCCAAAATTGCATGGAGCCCATTTTTCTCTTATTAAGTTACTCCTAAAGTTTTTTTTGTAATTTTCTCATAAACCACTCTAACAATTTTGATTAAATTAGCTGCACATATAATAAATAAGATAAGCTTTCATGGATTGGTCATTTTTCACCTTAAAATGATAAGGGCCTTCAATTTGAGATTTAAATATTCCATAGAATAGATAAATGGCTGCCATCCTAACACCAAATAATAAAATTTTGAATCCTAAGTTGGTAAATTTTTTTTAAGTCTTCTCGACCTCTGAGGTTATTTAGACATTAATTAATTATTAATTTAGACATTAATTAATAGACGATACATTTAATAAATATATTTATTTACGATATAAATTATCCAGGCATATTTATTTACATCACTTGGTATCCAATTGATTTAAATACAAATGTCCAAATCCATTGAATTGCCTGAGAACCCACTCCCCTTGGCTTCTAAGATTATCACTATTAACAAAGTCAATATCTTTCGGCCAGGGGGGGGGGGGGGTTGAAAATATAATAATATTAGATTTAGTTGAATATAATTTTTTTTCTTTAAAGTATTTTTCGACACCGCAGTCCATTTAAACTCCTCCGATATTTATTTAAATTAATTGGTAGATCTAGCTATTTGATATAAATAAAAGAAATTTAATAAAAATCTCTCTAGTTCTGGATCACCCAAGCATTCTTCCTCTTAGCTCTGTCATTTCCGTTGGTGCGGTGGTGGGGAATAAAATTTTTTTGTATTGTAGTGAGATTTGGTTTTTCTTCTTAAAATTTTAAGTTAATTTTTCCATTATTTCAGCTTTGGGAGAAGAGAGGGAAGGGGGGGATGTGTGGCTGAATACGCCAATATCTTTTATTTAAAGAAAAAATCTTTGATATTCTTAGGAAATAAAATTATGTAAAAAAAAGTCCAAAATTGTTTTTTTTTTTTCTATTAAATGGATAAAATATGATGTTTTGAACTCTTCTCTTGTATAATGCAGAAGTGATATAATAATCCCAGTAGCAATTATTAAGAAACAGCCTGTGGCTCTCTTTATCCATGTCAATGTTTGTGTGTGTGTGTGTGTACATCTTGTCCTGAGGTGTGTCGGTGGGGTAGACAGGCTGGCAGGCAGGTAGGGCGATGGTGCGTGACAGCCAAATGATAGGTTTGATCCTCTACCGCTTGGCGAGGTCTTCTCTCTTTAAAAGAGACCCCTTCAACCTCTTCCTTGTTTATTCGAGACGTGTGCTAAGAGATCCAAAATAGAAACTCGTTATATTATATATTGCCTATATATACATCTTTTCAATTATATAATTACTTTACATTGCTATAAATCTTTCGAAGGATTTCCATTTCATCATAAATTGATTGATATTTAAATAAATTACATTCCTAATTGAATATTTATTAATAATTAATTGTAATATATCTTAATCTCAGAAAGAAAAGGAGTTTCAGCCTGGAAAATTAAATAAATCAACTTATTATTTTCAAATCTTATGTTTCCGGCGCTGTCTCGCGGCCTTCTTTGGGATAATAATGTCACTAATACATGGTGTAGTGAGTTTTATAAGCGTCGGTGAAACACAGGTATGTATATTTAGATTTTATGAGGGACGCCCTTATCAAGCATGTTATAATAAAAATATACATGCATGATTTCATCGTCCTTTTAATTATATTGTAATATAATCGGTTATAAATACTAGGTATAAAATCCCCCCGATGAAAGACATATTCAGTGGCCGGAAGTAGGAATTTAAAAAATTAAATTAATTAATCTATTTGATTTTTTAGCTACATTCTTTGGAGTATGGACTAGACAACCACATATCAAGTGGCCTATATATTGAAAATTTCTTATGAATAGCTTTGATATAAGTGTCCAGTCTACGGAAAATTGGGAGCTATGGCGTATTCATAATAATGTTCAAATAATTTTTGGTAATAAATTAAAATAGCCTATGGCTAAAGAAATTTTTTTAAAAGATTAAATGTCTGGCAAGACTCCAAGGCAAAGCAATGGCTAGATATAGCCTTTGATACGTTTCGAAAAGTTGATTTACTCTTCTCATCTTCAGTCAAAAGTGTTTAGTCGTATAATTCCCAAAGGTAGTCAAAGTAGTTTTATATACATAAAATACAAAATGTACATATGATAATCTTAGAATTCACCTAAACATAACATCTAAGAATATCAAATGTATATAAAACTACTCTGACTACCTTTGGGAATTATACGACTAAATACTTTTCAGCTTGAGAAGAACATATAAACTTTGTTCGAAACGTCTCAAAAGTGGTTTTTTATTACATATCTAAAAGCTTTCTGTTTGTTGCCACTGCCTTCCCCTGGAACGATTTCTTTAACTTAAAATAGCAAGATTAAAAAATTATATACACTACTCGCCAAATTTTATCTGGTAGAGTTGACGAGCAAAATACTAAATGTTTATTTTATCTATTTTCTATATGAATACATTTCTTTTTCATTTGTATTGTATAAATAACAACATTTAATATACTGACTTTTCAAATGACCTGAGGAGGATTCTCTCTTTATAAGCGAAACGTTAAGTTGAAAATTAATCTGATTTTTTCTTGTCTACCTATTCAACATATTCACATTACTAATTAATATTTGATAAAACAAATATTTAAATGTAAATTTGGTTTCCACCGTTTCCGCATTAATATAAGGAAATGGTGGAAACAAATCTGATAGATTGAAACATATGTTTCAATTTGTCAGATAAGTCTCTACTCTAATATATAGATCAGGATATATAAAAGATTGGAATTAGATATAATAGCTAGTTAGTAATGAATTTATAACAAGGAATTAAATTCAAGGAACTTTTTTGATGCCTCTCTTTAATTTTTTTTCTAATTCTTAATATAGACTTTCTATATTTTAAAATTCATGTTCAATCGATAATACAGACATGAAGGGTAAAAAAAAACTTATTAATTAATAAACCATTAAATTTATTAAAATATGAATGTCGACATTTCGTCATTGAATTCGTTCCTTTAATTAAAAATAATTTCCTTTGAATAATTAAATATGAAACCGCCAATGAAAGTCCGGCATGTGTCCTTTTTATTATTAAAATACGAATATAAAAAATTTTATTTGTAAAAAAATCATTCTTATTGATTTTTAGTACCTCACTTCTTTGGTCCAAATAAATCCAAGGTAATGGTTGAACTTGCTATACGGTCTTTGTCATTTAATTATTAATATTTTCTTATTTTTTGCTTGCAATAAATCATTTATTTTAACAAGTGAAGGTATTTTTTGCAGAAATTTTTTTTGAAATTTATTAAAGGGCTAACCGGAGGCGATTTCCCAATTGCATGCTTTTTAGATAATTATAAATATAAAATCTTACAAACAAGATGGTAATAAATAAAAATTATAAAGATATCAATGTAGAGGAAATACAAAAGGTAAAAATAGGAATTTATTTTATAACATTTTGTGCTTATATTTTGTTTTTATAAGAATAGGCCTGAAAAAGTTACGAAATGTTTTTAATAAAAAAACTCCTTTTGTTTTTATTGATTTAATTTTATATTTGTATGCGGATTTTGAATACAAACAGATAAGAGGTTTATATAGGAAGTAGCCAAGAGTATGTATTATTTAAAAACAGAAAAATGAAGTTAAGCGAATTTAAATTAGCATAAAAAAAATCCAATTCAAGCTTTCAGAATAATTTATGGCTGCATTTAAAGAAAAGCGCTTTAATGAATCATTTTGATAAATGAAGAGTCATATATATTCTAAAATCTTGACACTTTTCCACTTTTATGCATGATCGCCCTTTTGAAAATAATTTCATTTTAAAATTAAATTTATTAAGGATATTGAAAATAAAAAATTGATATTTCGATATTAACCTTTTTGTTCGATACGCTCTGTCTTTTTAAATTACGAACTATATAATAAATAAAGGAAAGGCAGGAGCACCTTTAAAAGTCACGATTAATAAAAAATCTGGTGTTTAATTAATCACACAACTTTCTCTTACCTACTTAGGTAGAGAAAATAATATGTTGTGCTGTCATTCCAGATTTTTCTTTATGATGGATATTATATTTGTTCTCGAGAGATATCGTGGTACTTTGAATTTTTTTCATTCCAATTAATTCGAAACTAAATCATTTGTTTTTTCTTCTTTTACAGTATATGAGGCTATTTAGACTCAGTTCTTATTTATTTATATTTATTCGGAGTCATTATAATATAAATATTTGTCGCTCAGGGCGGGAAGCGAGCCACTGTCTTTTTGGAGGAAGCCTAATGAATTTTTATTTAAATCAATAGAGATCTTGGATCACAAAATGAATAATCCTTCCGTTAGGGGGCCAAAAATCCAATAT
>JAAAKE020138260.1:0-13700 GCA_010014785.2 Anisolabis maritima
CCCCTGGTGTATCGTGCACTAATGACACACACCATTCCCTATCGCCGGTTTCGGGTTCTCTGACCCATACCCGGAATACCCCCAACCCCTTCCCCATCCCTTGTCCAATGATCAACGTTGATGAGCATTACTATATCTATGTACAATTTCAATATTTTATATATATTTTTGCATATTGAAATATACAACTCTATCTGCAATTCATTGTCTTATACATGAAGTCTGCATATATTCTCTACTGACTGATGATGGCATTATTTAATTAAAGCCGAAGCGTTTCACATTTTAGGAATTTTATTTAGATAGATAGGCTACTGGCTGACTTCCTCCTTTTTCACATATCTTATCTACGGACAGCCACCTATTTTATTGTGAAGACTAATAAGATAATAAGATTTTTTAATTTTTCGAAACTTGATAAAAAAGAGTACTTACCAAAGTAAAAGACGTATCGTCCCGATTAACTATAGTCCATAAATGCCCAGCTCCTTTCGGGGCTTTTACGCCTTTACAAAAAAGTGGATTTATTGAAAGATTATGCCTTACAGAATTTTTCCATCTGTCGTCGTCAGATTTATAATAAGAAAAATGATCACTAAAAAAGAATGGATTATAATTATCAAATTCAGAGCTTCTGATATTTAAGTCTATTGACCGTATTATAGGCAACAATTAAAAATTTGTTATTTTCATATTTCTATCATTTTCTCTAAGGAAAACGTTAATCTATAGCCCCCTTCAGCTTTTAGAAATTCAGCGACCTAGGCTTTCCCTCCTCGACTTTTAGCTTTTTCCAGCCAATTATATTTTAAATTTTTTCTATAAGGTCCCTCTTTGTCTAATGCCCCTTCCACGGCCCACCCATCTAAAATCGGTCCTATTTTGATTTAACATGTCTATAAGTGGAATTTAGATAGAGGATTGTTCTAAAAAAGCCTCGGCAGGTTAGCTCCTCTAAGGGTATATTATATTTAATATAATATTGGGCTGCTTGAGGAGCAGGGTAGACGACTGCAGCGTTGCGAATGTTGTCTCTGACGGCCAAATTTTCACAGCGAGAGCAATGTTTTTAGGAAAATCTGGCAATATAGGTTGTTACCATAGCAACGGATTTTCCCAGGCGGACTCTCATCTGCCCACATCTCCTCTATACTAAAGTTATATTAAATAGAGTATAAGCCAACATTATTTATTTTTTTTTTTTCAATGTCTGCGTTTTCTTTAGTAATCTTTTCTCCGCATATGTAGACTATATGGATAGCTCTTCATCTAATCCAATCCTTGTCTTCAGATCCTCAGAATTAAGTAAATTATGTTATTTTTATGTTAGAATTACCAAAAATTTTTTTTCTCAAACCATTAGATTAATTCAGAGGGTAGGATAGACTTTCCATTCAGGTTTCTCTTCTATAATGGCAAAATTATATATTCTTTATAAATAAACATATACTACAATTTTCATTTCATGAATACACCTAAAGCAAGAGCCAGCTCAAACTTCGGTTTTTCTGGCCTCTTGCTGAGGAGGACCCATATAATCATTTTTTTAATCAAATTTTGGAGCCTTTTTTCTCTAGATCAAACAATTTCCAACCAGCCCTATCTATAGCTAATCGATTGAATGAATCATTAAGATATTATCATAATTGAATTAATCAAAAAGTGAGTTCATTTCAACAACAAAAAGGGAAGAGAAATTTATAATTGTAAAAAAAAAATAAATACATGGGGTGGGAGTTGTTATGCTCTTGATTAAATGAATGATTCAATCCCCCATGAATTGGTGCACTACACTCAAACGATTAGTAGAATTAAAGAGAGAGGAGGGTTGAATGAATGATACCAGCCGGTACCAGGCACCAGACACCTTGCAACCTGCTCCCTGCATGCAAGTCCTTAATCAGAAGCTCTAGCCACGTGGACAAAGACGATCTCGGTCCCCATGCACACTTTAATGCACGTGTGCTCACCCACCGATTCACCATTAACAGTTTATTCTCATAAGTTAATATCCTCCCTCCCCCACCTTATCCGTTAAATTTTCAATTTCCAATTTCATTTTTCCATTAATATTATTATTAATTATGATCACTTCTCTATTCATATTACAAATTAAAATAAACGGATGTGGTCTACACAAATAAATTGATTCAAATTTTTGTATTTTCAATTTTTTGCAAAAATTTATAAAATTTCTCCAAAATTTTTTTTTTATATTTTATTTCTATTAAGAATGGTAATTCCCACAATTTTTTCTTTAAATTTAAAAAAAAAATGGTTGAATTAAAAAAAAAAAAAAATAGGTGTACTGTGGAGCAATCGATAGGGTGTCGCCATCCTAAACCAGAGATCGGTGTTCGCATCACGGGTAGGTGGGATTTTTTCATTAAATAAAAATACTTAATGTAAACAAATCCTCAAGAATCCCCTGGATTGGATCTTAGGATCCCACCACAGGCAACTCACGAGAGAAGAGGGAGTTTCTATGACAACCCGTCCTATGGAAGGGAAGGGACGTAAAGAAGGATTCCCTCTCAACGATGCTCTCTTCACAAGGAGTAGGCTACACGCCGGTGCTGAGAGAGTCCCTCCTCAAACTAGGACATCCTCCCTAGCATAGAATAAGTTGAAATAAAGGGTGGAATTAGATAAAGGAGTAGTTAGCTAGCTAGAAATGAATATAGGAGGAGGAGTTAGAGCTAGGAAATAAAGTAACTTCACGGGGTGCCGATAGATGTCTACGGCCAGAGGTTGGCTGGGTTTGGGGTGAGTGTCTCCGTACACGAAAACACCTTGGGTAGATAAACAGGGACATGGTAGGTTGGCATATACGGTCCAAATGAAGTGCTGAGTAAATATAACTTTAATTTAACAAAAAATTTTGGTGTGAAAAATGTACAGTGTTGGCGCTTGTGTATACTAAATTGAATTAATGTTTAATGAGACGAAAAAAATAGATAATTAATGGCCATAAACTTTGAAAAAAAATTTTATATTATCATCTATTGGATAAAGTTTATTTTACTGAACTTCAAAATAAGAATAGACAAACAAATTGATTTTGTATTAAATTTTCTAATAATTCCTTAATTTTTTACCTATTTAAAAACTATAATTTGTTTTGAAATATATGTATTTAAGTAAAAACATTATTCTCTGGAGTGCGGGGGCAGGGAGCAAGTACTCCGTCGGTACTATACATGGGCTCTGAGCAAAATCAAATCGGCTAAAATGATTTATTAAAAATATTAGTGGTTCCTTTTTCTTTTCTTTGATGAAATTTTGTATAATCTTTTTTTTCTAATGTAATAAATTCCGCTTTAAGACATTTTTAGAAACGGGATTCCTATTCTAAAGTAAATTAAAGAGAAGCGTATCTATTTATATTGTTCTCAATTTTTTTATAAATATAGAACAATTTCTAGTGCCAATTCCTAAACTGGCCTCATTTTAAGATTCAGATAAGGTTTGAAGCATGCTGGTCTCTTCTAAATCAATATTAATTAATCTCTAATCATCGTAGTCTTTAAATCCGCTAAAATTAAAATGGATTTTATAAAATCTTTAATTCGTACAAAACAAGTAACTCATTCTAAAACCATCATTTATTTGCATTTACATTTATATAAATGGAAGACACAAAATGAATTTGCAATAGAGAAGTAGTAAAAAATTTAGTATAGTTGCTTAACTTAAATGAGAATTAACTGTACATATTTAATTTTGGTAGAATCTAACAAATTAGGTAACATTATGGGGAGATGATGAACTAATTGTTAATTTAAAAAATGCTTTATATGCCTACCTCTTGGCTTAGAGGTTATAAATAGGGTTCAAATTTCAAAGAATTGAATATAAATTTATTTTTATACAGTAAGTATACAAGTATCTCAATAATGGCCACCAAGCAATTCTAATGGTAGGAAATAAGAATATTGATTGTGATCAAAATTAATTAAAAAAAAAACTAGTTTAAAAGAACGAATCTTTAAAAAGGTGTGATCAAAGATGAACGAGAACGACTTAAGAATTACGAGGCTGAGGGAAATGTGTCTTTGGTCTTCTGCTTTAATTAAATTTTTGCAAGAATTCGCTCCTCAATTAAAAATAAATAGGAAGCCAATTTTACTTATTAGTAAAAGGATCCTAAATTAATTTATTTTCCTATTGTAAAAACATCTTTCTCGAAAATTTCAGTTAAATGCAGTTGCCCAGTACAGGATATTGTTCCTCTTGGCGTATTCCTTAATTCAGGTGGACGCCATACGGGCCGGAGGCAGGTGGCTTCATTGACGCAGAACAACCCGCACCGTCTAATAGTGAGGCTGACGGCTGGTCAGCAACAGACAACTCTTTTGCGTATCTCGAAATGCGGGCCCGTTCTATATTATCTATCAAATTCTTGTCATCGAAGGAGAAATCACTTTTAAAGAATCTTTCATTGATTAAAAAATTCTAATTCTCTTCCAAAAAAAGAAAAAGTGAATTTCCTTCAAAAGAATTCATATTAAATTTTAAGGAAGATCAATTTGATTTGCCTCAATACATCTTGATTTCTCTTAATCTATAGATTTTGGAAAATTGCTCATCTAGACAAACTAATAAATTTTTTTATTGTATTTAAATGAAGAAATTAATAGAGTGTTAAAAGAAAAAAGTAGCATTATTATATTTTTGTGGTTAAAAATTTTTTTAGTGCAGGTTATAATAAAGCACCTGCTGAGAGGAGGTGGACACAAAAGGAAGGGGACTCTGCAGATTATAAGTCGCCGGAACGAATTGATCGCAAGAGGGGAGATGGTACCAGTAACGGGTTGGTACGACGGCCCGCAACCCCCACCTGAGTTTCAAGCTCGTTCCTTATCAAGGGGCTCTATAAGGTTTTCTTGACTTGTTTATTTACATCTTGTAAAATATTTTTTAAATATTAAAAGATTACTAAGAAATTTTCCTGAGAATTTTATAGCGAAAAAATGGAGGGAGAAAAATCTATTCTTTTAGCTTTTAAAATTATTATTTAAATTTGATAATCATTCGGAAAAAAAAATGGTAAATAAAATTTAAGGTCAAAGAAAAATTTTTTGTGGAAAATGAAAATATTTTTACTTTTGTAGGTGTTTAGTATTGTTACCGTTTGAAATTTTTAAAAATTAACTAATTTTCTGAAATTCTCAGTTTTAATTTCTGTCCTTCGTAAATTTTTTTACTAAAACAGGGAACCTCTTAGAAAATGTATAATTTCATTTGAACGAAGTATATGAAAGGCGGGAAGTAAAAAAAAAGTCAAATAGAAAATTGCAGCTATAAGGGAGGGGGCGAGATAAGGAGCTGCTCTGAGCTCTCATCCCTTCATTTTTACGTTCTTTAGCATTTAAAAAGAGAAATATTGAAAAGGGAACTTACGAAATCCATTTGTAGATACCCGAAACGGTTAATTCTCCCTTCTCGGTGAGAGCTTGTTCTATAAGTTCGGTGTATGTAAATGGTGGTTTTTTGTTAGGGCTTAGTAAAGCTCCAAAGTTGATTAGATCTTTAACATTTTGATCATGTTTTGATCTTTTCGAATGATTGTGATTGATACCATGGTTGTTCGTTCCATTTGCTTCAGCAAGAAAACCTCTATGATGCGGTGGATTGACAATCGCTTGTTGAATATCTTGATTGCGATATCTTTGTGTTCCTGTTTTTTAATAAAAAATAATGAAATATTTATTAAATTTGGGATGAAGGATCTAAGAATCAAATATTACTTGGACAGAAATAATTCGTTTTCTTCCCTTAAGTTTATAAATATACCCTTAAATTTCTGTATTAAACAAAGATATTTAATTAATTGACTTAGGTAGAGGATAAAAAAGGTCAAATAAAAATTTAACTATTGAAAAACAAAATGAAAAGGCAGGAACGTCATATCAACATTTTTATGAATATTCAAAATATAATTCGCACTGTGGAGGTACCCGACAGTCCCCAAATGGCCCTAGTAAGTAACCCAAACACGAGCATGTAGATGGTAAAATCTAATCTAACCTGAGAGGCATCTTTTGAGGAGGGAATGGTGATGACAATTGCCCCTTTCCTTCAAAATAAATCAATTGAAAAGAAAAATAAATAAGATGAAATTTTGAAACTAGAAGTTTCTTTTGTAATAAAGAAATCTAAAGTCAAAAATGAAATAGATGAAAGCCGTTCTATAACAAGTTTGGCTAAGGCCACATAGCACTTTGACGAGGAACTAGTTTGTTTAGATTTAAATAATAAATAAATTAATAAATAAAAATTAAGAAATTGAAATTTTTTAGGTGGGTATTTAAGGTATGGAAGATGCGCTCTTTTAAGGATATCAAAAACCTTTCGGATGCTACTAGATAAAATTGAGATATGAAATTAAAATAATTTGAAAATTAATAGAGTAATAATTTATTTCTTAGGTTTTATTCATAATTTTATACCTAAATATAACCCTAAAGTTAGATGTATAGGAGGAAAGACGGATCAGCCGCATCGCATAGCAATACCAAAATACATACTAATGTGCATAAATGAATATATAAAAGCAATTCCAGGCGGATTCTTGGAGTTAGAAAGAACATCCTCATTCCTACAAAAAATATTCGAAGCGACCGCGACTCTACTCAAACTAATTTTCAGAGAAGAGAAATTAAATTATCCTCTCTAGCTAGGATCATCCTTAACAAAATTTTCCCGCCGATTCTCACCTGGATGCAATTCCCAGATTTGAAAAAAAGTTCTTTTAATTTTGTTAAAAATGAATTTATTTTTAGACGTGAAAAAGAAATTAAATTATATATTATATTATTATATTATTGTTCCCTAATTATTATATATTAAAATAATTATTGATTTTTATTCTATAAATAATTGAAAAGTTAAATATTTGAAATTAATTAAAAGTTTCAAATTTCAAAGAAAAAACTCTAATTCATATTAGGGGAAAAACCAGACTATAATTCCAAGCCCGAAAATTAGATATAATTTCTTAAGAATTACATACATAAGATAAACTTGAATTTGCAATATTTGTAAAAGATGCTTCATGAAAATAAAAATAAAAATTGTTTTTTTTTTTAAGTTAAGGAGCAAGTCATGGCTTAGCTTAGCAAACCGAGACTAACTCCCTAAAGAAAAAAGGAAAAGCATGCAATATTAAAATTACAAGTTGCATAAAATCCATTTTTATTTTTATCATTAATTATAATTTATTCATCAGCAATATATTATTCATAAGGAGACCTTCCCAAAACTATATAAAATTGTAAAAAAGTATCAAATAAAAATTAAAACAAGAAAAATAGCTGAAAAATTGAATATAAAATAAAAAATAGAATTTCATATATGAAAAATGACAAAAAAGAACAAATTACTTCTATATGGAGAACTCTCAACTAAAATTCTGGCTCCGAATTGTCTCTAAAAGTAGTCTCCTTATGTAAGGTGGACCCCCCAACTATTCCATTGGTCTGTTTGTCCCTTAATTTTTTCCATGTTATTATTCTTTTTAAAAAGAAAACTTTGATTAATTTTTTTTTTAATTAGAAATGTTTTTTTAGATTTTAAACATTTTATTTTAGGAATATTAAAGAGAAAAAAGATGGACGACATTGTTGCGTAATTTTTTCTAACCTTCAAGTTTGGAGGAGGGTTGATCGTATTTAAATTGATTGCCGTCTTGATCGTCAACGCAGAATAATGAGTCCACTTTGAAATTAAGCAACCAGGAGAGATTGGACTCTTCGTCGTCGCTGTTGGGCCTATCCTCGCTTGAATCGGTTGAAAGAGTCCCCGAACCTACCGTCCTCGGTGAATCCAAAGGATCCAACTTGGCGTCATCATTTAATTCCTGGATACCGCCGTCAAGTAAATATACGCCGTTCTCGTAATTCAACATCTCGTAATCGTTCTTCTCTAATTCGTCTTGGTAACGGATCCGTTTTTTTGGGCACATATTCATACCATTGGGATTATTTTCGCTTTAAATAATTAATACATATAAATACACTCCCACCCCAATAAAAATTAAAAAAAAAAAATAATAATTTACCAAAATGAATAATTGGAAATTTTATTCATTTTTTTTTGATCGTCAAAAATATCTTCTCCTATACATCCTACGGTTTGCGCGGTCACGATTTGACTGAACAATGGATATTGCGCCGCCTAGATACTAGCTAACGTCAGTGGGGGGATATATAGATGTACATTTCGATTACAAAATTAAAGTTCGATAAAATTTGTATTTTGTTAATAAATAAATCCAAATTTACTTTTTTAATTATTTAAGATTACATACTTATATTTTTATTAGTTTTTTGAATACTTTTTATACCTTTAAAAATTATTTTGTAATTCACCTAAACAAGTGTGCCCTTTTGATTGTTTTTAAAAAAGCCGGCTTATTTAAAATAAAAACTTTTTTGTTGACAAACTGTAAAATCGTAAAAATTATCTTTAAATATCAATTATTTTATTCCAAAAATATATATATAACATTAGGTTGAGGGAGGAAACCCTGTATTAAATGGGGAGAGAGCTTATTACAAAAGCAAGAAATTAATGTAAAAAAATATGTATATAATAAAAAATTTTCTTTTTTTTTTCAATATATTATTAGAATAAGAAAGCAAAATTTTTCATATTTAAATTTATTATTTATAAATTATTATTTGTGGGTCTCTTCAGGGGAAAAAAATCAGAACATTCCTCCGTAACGAATTAATTAATATATTAATTAAGATATATAGAATTTAAGAAATAAATATAATTTTTTTTGTGATTTTATTAATATAATTTTTAAAGAAAATTCAATCAAAGAGGGATTATTGTAATAAATGAGTAGTTGTAATAATGGTCAATAGATGGACGTAGCCTTACTGCATAAATGCTTACATATCAATGCGAAGCTATTTTATCACAGGTCTCTGACTCTACTGGAGAAGACATCAGATCAAAACCTTTCAATTTGCTCATGCGCAATAGACTTTGTGTCAAATCATAATCTTGCAAATTCATTGTGTATTACAAATAAATAAAAAAAAATCATTCTGAATTCATACGGTTTGGATGTTTTTAAACATTCTTTTATTTTAAAAAAATATTTTGAATGGTTAGTGAACAACAAAATGGATATTGATAATGAAATAGATCAATCCCTATTACAGCAATTTAGTTGTATGGGGACAACAGATAAAGATGAATTAATTAAACAATTTCAAATTTTGGTTGGAAATAATTTAAATGAATCGACAGCTTCTTTTTTTCTTGATATGAATAATTGGTATGTAAAAATTTTTTAATATTCAACATTTTTATTTTAATATTTTTTGTTTTGTTTTAAGGAATCTCCAGGGTGCAATTTGTTCTTACTTTGATTTTGATTCTCCATATAAATTACCCTCAATGACGTTACTTAGAGATATTACAATTGGAGAAGGGGAAAATATACCTCCATCTACCAAGTAAGTTAATTTAGAAAAAAACCAAGCAATTATTATAAACAAAATTAAAAAAACTTTTTTATGAATAAAACAATTTATAAATAAGATTATATGCAAACTTCAAGAGTCAAAGTGCAAAAATAAAGATAGGATGAATGGGAGAGATTACAAGAATGAGGCCCACAATATGATTTTATTTATTAGGCTATAATTCCTTATAATCAATTTTATAATAATAAACAATCCTATTTTGTCAATATTTGTATAGGGTGACAAAGAATAAAATAAATAAATAGTACTTAGTAGATTTCAAAGAAAATTTATTTAAACAAAATGAAAGCTAAAAACATATCAATTAAAAATTAGATCTCATAGGTGTCTGATTTGCATTCGATTGGAGTAGTCGAGATATTTAGCACTATTCTAAATTAGAACGGATGAGCTCTTGATCTTGTAACTTATCTATTTGTCTTTGACACTGTAATTAATGTTATCTTGAGAGAGTATGTTGTGTTAAAACATGAAGGTGATTGTATTCACTTTTTTTTATTTAGATTTGTAAAATCTTGGCGTGTTCAAAATTCTGGAGATGAAGTCTGGCCTCAAGGTTGTTATTTGAAATTCAGTGGTGGCGAATCTATGTCGGCACCTGAAAATCTTAGTGTACTTCCAGTAGGCCCAGGTTGTACTACAGATTTAAGTTTAGAAATGGTTAGTCCTCAATCGCCAGGAATATATGAAGGCAAATGGAGAATGACTACCCCAAATGGATCTTATTTCGGAGGTATTTTACTTAAATTATGAATTAAAACATCGTTTTGTGATAATATATATACTTTGTGTTTTTTTAGATGTGATTTGGGTCATTCTAACAGTAGCCGAAGGGGGTACTATGGCCCTCACACAACAACTTTCTCATTTTACCGAATTAGGTTCTTCGCCAAGATGTGAGGAGATGCACATTAATCCTTTTGGATCTCCAAATAGGCCTAGTCAACCATTATTTCAGGTAAATTCAATAATACTTAAATATTTATTTTTAAAAATACTTAAACTTCTTACTTATTTTTCTATTATTCTCGCGTCAGTTATTGAACAACTCGGTCATTACCCCCACTCTAGAAAATATATCCTCCTTAGGAACTCTTCCTCTTTAGTCAAGGTCAACTAATTGCATTGAAATGGCGTTTGAAAGATTCCCAAGGTTGCTTTCCTCCATCTTTTGCAGCCTGATTTGAAAAGAAATTACATTTCTTTTTCATATTAAAAAAAATTTATTATTCATAAATAAATAAATAAATTTTATACACTTGTCTTAAATGTAGATCCTTTTTCTTCAGAGAAGAGTAGTTTTACTAAATTCATAAGCAGAAAAAGCTGAAAATCCTAAGGAATCCGAGTCCAAGATTTGAATATAAGTTTCTCTAATGCGTTCGAGATCATCAATCCAAGTTTCTGGTTCGATTCCCGAAGTGGGAAAAATTCTTTATGAATCCAAACTTAATAAAATAATAATAATTTGTAGAACAGTTGTAAAAATTATGGTAATTATATAATTTATTAATAATGTTTTCTTTAATAATTAAATTTTTTATCTTTATATCAGGCACGAACTCTTGCAATCATCCAAATAAGTTAAAGAAATTTTTTAATGAAATTGGATAATAGGGAACAATTTTGGTATTCTTAAAATTATCTTATCATAAAATATCATTGATTCTTGTATTGTCACCAAATCAGAATATTTTTAACTCTGTTTATGTTATTAGAGAAACACTTTTGTTTGGAAATTGTTGTAAATGTCTTGGTCATTTCTTCTTCTTTAGACTAAATCACTGAGGAAGAGATCAGCAAGCTCTTGAAACTTGAATAATATATTATTTTGGAAGGATGTAAATCTTGTTTTTGATATGGAATTATAAATAAATGACAAAATAAAAAATTTGTCTTATAAAATAATTAATTTCAGTATGGAATTTTATTATATATTCACTAGAAATTAAGTACCATATTTTATGATGGAAATGTATTTATTAAGACTGTTTAAACTTCACTTAATCAGAGAATATAAGGGAAAGTTCCTAATTGATTAGTTTTATATTTCATCTTTTTCATAGGGTACGAGAGTGCATTTCTCTATTTCATTCTTTTATTTATACTTATTTCTTTTCTTTTTTTTTATTTATTGCCAAATACAAAGATTAGTAAAGATTATATTTTGGAAATTGTATTCATTTTCATAATAAATTCAATAAAAATTTTAATTGTTATTGACATTTCAATGCCAAAATTTTCTTTTACTTTAGTTAGGATTTTGAAAGTTAATATCCACCATTTTCCTTTCTACCTAGCAATCCTTTAATCCCAATAGTAAAAAATAATTAATTTTGTTTTTATTTAAATTTTTAAATTTCAATTACCACATTTTCTTGTTAAAAAATAAATATTACATTTATTTTAACCTTATTATATTATATTTGAAATTTTCATTGTTAGAACATAATTATTCTTGAACAGGACTTGGCTTCAGAAACCGAATATAAATAAATAACATGAGTTAAGTGGCAAATTATTTATGTCATTTTCTTTCTTTTATGACCTCTGAGTGATGATGATAAGTTGCCATGTTAAAGAGAAATAGTTTATTGAAAATAACATGACATTACTAAAATGTCACTTTCTATAGTCGGATCTGTATCAAAAATTATCAAAATGAGTCAATTTTTTAGGACGAGAGCTAAAGTATCTGGATGGACAAAAATATGGAAACACCTTGTGAAATGCAAGTCTGAAATGTTTATTTGTCGAAGGTGCTGTCTTATTTACCCTCTAGCGTCACCTGCATAACCTTTGCAATACGCTAGTGCTGTAATGCCGTAATACCATCACGGTAATGTATTTTTTTTTGGCTGTTTCCATATTTTTTTCCTCCCGCTATATTGAATCTATCCATAAATCAGTAGCGAAAATCGAGTAAATTTCGCAAACGCAATATTTAGCAAAAAAGCGATTTTAACCAACTAAATATGTTCAATGATTCTGCCATCTCTCCAAGATTATCCCTCTTTCATAGAAGTTCTGAGATTTTTGGGCAGAAAAGTTATCCAAGTGGATTATGAGGACGTCCAGAGGAAATCGATGATTTTGTTATTCAAATTGTTCTGTAGCGTCCAGAGCAAGTTAAGGTGCTAAGTTCCTTTTGGTGAACGAAGCTCTAAAATAATTTCGATCAAATAATATTTGACAAATATGTTTTCTTTTTAAAAACTATTGGCAATGAAATTTTTTTTTTATAAAAAAACACTACTTATTTATTGCCTTTTGAAGGACTTGTGGATAAAGAACAAGGTAGAAATAAAAATTCGCAATATCGCAAGAAAAATACTCAAAACAGGCTATCTCAATAAAAATGTATGAGAACGAGTCATTATGGAACAAGAATCGGCGAACTCGTTCACCAAAAGAAACGATTTCAACAATACCGGTCCTTCAGGGAATTAATATTAAATTCTACTAACTGATCCCTTGTAACAATTATTTAGCAAACCCTGGAGAATAAATAGTAAGCTGGGTACAAGGTGAATGGATTTTTTTAATCTTAATTATTGAATCTTCTCGATTGATTATTGAACCGTCTTTGTTTTCATCCAACTTTACTTTTTTTAAATTTATTTATAGTATTCCGGTTAAAATTTCTTTCTATTATAAAAACTGAAAATCAAAAATATTCTTAAATTGTTCTTCAAAAAGAATTTTTAAAGAGCCTGGAGTATAAATTAGTAAGTGAAAAAGAAATCCAATAATATTTTGTATAAAGTCACAGAAAAAAGTACTAGTGTGAGTGATGGGAGTTATTTGTTGAACAATTGATTTCGCTAATCTCCCTAAACCCTTTCTTAAAATGAAGAAATGATATTCTTATATTTTACATAACAAGATGAAGAAAAAATGACGTATATTCCTGTTTAGGAGAGCTTAAGATGGCCTTAAATAAATATACATAACTTTTCAGTGAAAAAAAAATTTTATGCAACAAGTAGCCTTCCAAAATATATCAAAATTTTTAAAAATTAATATCAATAAAATATTATATTAATATAATTTATTAATCTGATTTAAAAAATTTTTAGGATTCAGTCCAGAGCCAAGATGACTCAACTAATATGATGTGTTAACATGAACTTAAATTGTGAGTTTTGATATGAGGTATGAAAGGATATGTATTTTTAAAGTAGTTTTTTAATT